>DVZL01008973.1:0-10000 GCA_018236625.1 Lasaia peninsularis | reverse complement strand
GTCCAGTCGATTTATAGATTAGCGGATACAAACAGACAGTCAGACAAAAATGCTAAAAATGTTGTTTTTGTATATGTAGCTCGTAAATATTCACATACACTTACTGAAAAGCGGTTATTTTAATATCATATAGAGACACTCCAATTTTATTTATTTGTATAGTATAGATGGGATTTTTTTATGATATTGGAAGGCCAACAGGCAGATGGATTTCCCGATGGTAAGAAATACACGTCGCCTATAGATACCAAAGGTGGAAATGGTTCGTTGCCAACCTGAGGCTGGGATGGTAGGCCCCTTGCGTGAGTAAGCTTACCGGTTACCCTTCCCTCCGAACCAGAACACGACAATGGTGAGCACTGACGCTATTGCGGCAGGAGTAGGTAAGGCGGTGGTACCAATCCGGGCGAGTCGAGGCGAGCTGCCTGAGAGGAAGACAGTTGGCCTATTCTACAACGGCACCCGGACCAACACGGGGTAAAATATTAGATTATGAAAAGGAATATCTACACAAACAAATAAAATTGCAGTGTCTGTTTGTAAAATAAAAATAATCGCTTTATACTGAATGCATACATACGTATCGTGGGCAACAAATACCAAAATACATATATTTTTGTTTGTTCCGGCTAATCTCTGGAATGGCTGGACCGATTATACTGGGACCTTTACTGGCAGCTGGATGATCTGTATTTTTTCACAGTAATTACGTAAACTATGAAGCTAAAGGTTCTATTTAGAGATTTTTCCTCGAATTGGTCCAGGTGAAGAAAACACCCTCTGCCTCCCTACATGGCAGCTAAGAGGCGAACATAGGTCAACTGGGTCACTTTCAACATAACGGGCGCCGGTATTGTTTTCAAGAGTACGAAATGACATTTATCTGAACGTGATTTCAAGATTCGAGCGTCAAAAGTAAGGCGGCTGGTGGCAAAGTACTGTGCAGCAACTCGCCCGAGTAGGGATCCACCGCCTTATCTCTTCCTGCTGCCAGAATGACATAGAGGTGTTCCGGTTCGGTGGGTAGGGTAGCATCAGGAGACCTGTTTGTTTGTTTCGGTAGCCAGCTAGCTCTCACAAGGACAATTATTTGTTAGGAGTGTAATCTCCACATAGTACCAACATTTGACATTTAGTTGACGCTCACTGCATGAAATCACAGAAAAAAAATACCATCACGCCCATATCCCTGATTGTATAGGTAGAGGTACTTATTCACCCACGATTAGCCGATTAACGAAGTGGCAAGTCCGTCACAACGTTATGTTTTTTAAATAAACTGAAAAAAGTTATGAGAAATTTCACAAATAATATATTTTTTTTAAATCCAACTTCTGAATCTGTAGACATGACTGACTTTGATAAAACTCTGACTCAGTGAGTGACCGGTAACCGATCCGGTGGTAAACTTTAACACTTTATAGAATCGTCACAGGAACCGTTCGCGTTGTAAGTAAACTATTTTTTATACTATTAAATATTATTATTCTCGCCTCTATTACTGACTTATATTAAATATTACTATTATTTTATTATTATGGCCTTTGTGGTGTAACGATAAGGTTGTCGTCTATTAAGATCGTTAGCCACGTAGGATCCCGGGTTCAATTCCTAGGTCGGGCAGCTTTTTTAAATGTTTTCAGATTTTTCTGAGTAAGCATTATATTTTCCGGGATTGGAATGTGCCCGAAGTGGCGATATGCCTCTAGCTATCACATCATAGGCCCTAATACCTTGGCTAATCGTGGATATTCTAGTGTATCTACTGGACTTACGAGTAGTGGATATACTAGCACACTTCTGCCTATCTCTTTAGGGATAATAGGCGCGAAAGTACTACTTACTTCTATTCTATTATATTTTTTGTTATATGTCAATAAGTAAACGGAACTTTTGGCAGTAAGAGACAACCGATATTTATAGACACAAAAATGTAGTGGGTGCGGTGCTTTTCTGTGCCCTTGATGTTAACAGAGACAATAGCAATAGGAGCAGGGAAAGTTGCAAGTTTTTGCAGAAGTTGGTTAAAATTAAATTAAATCTTTAAGACTCTTAGACAGTTTTTTTATTGAACTACAAAAAAATATCATCACACCCATGCCCCCGATGTGGCAGAGGTATATAATGTGCACCCACAGACGATCTGTCAAGCCTATCTGGCAAGTCTGTCGCCATATTGGGCACAAATCTATTCTCAGACAACGTTATGTTTTTCAGCTAAACTGAAAAAACCCACAATAATTAGTTGTCCTGCTCTGAAATTGAACCCAGGATCATGTCAATTTTGGACACCAACTGCTCTTGACCATAAGCGTTAATCTATCATTTATTCAATTACCTTTAACATACGAACTTCACTCTTCTATAGTTTTCAATATCTATGCATTTATGTGAAGGGCTTTAGGAATTGATTACACAGGTCCACCAAAAAGCGGTCAATACATTTGATCGGATCTATATATCTTTATGTATTTCGACGCACTGAATCCAAATCTGAATTCAGTCTGTACACTCCCAAAATTTTAAGTAAATTGCAAAAAAAAACAAAGTGTTATTCTATTAAGGCACAGGCCGAACCTCTTATGACGTAAGCATAGACTATAAAAATATTTTAAAATATTAAGCCTATAAAATAAAATATGAATAAAATATTGTTTGAACTAAATAACGTGACTTCATATCTTCCATTTGCGGGTGCAGCTACGGGCAGATTTTTTCCGACTAATAAATGCGTAAAACATAATCTCTTCTTAATGTCATTAGTTAAAAAGTTACCTATATTTATTTTTATGTATAAGCTAAGTTACTTTAAAGTTTTATCCAAATCTGTTCACTAATTTGTTCGTGATAGAGCTGCAAACATACATCCATACTCACAAACTTTAGTAGGATAATTGAAAGTAGTATTAATCAAATTGAACTCTAAGCGTTTCTCTAGCAATATATTGAGTTACACGGACCTATGTCAAGTCCATTATCATTATTCTGATCAAGCTACCGGCTTTTTCCCTCAACGTGTACCCATTCGCTTCCGCCAAATTGCCTCAAACGATCCGCCCGTTTGGAGTCTCTGTATTTTTTGCCAATCGAAAAACTTTTGAGTCATTAGATTAGGGGAACAATTTAAAAAGTTATCTCAATGGTTCGATGATCGGTCTAAACTTTGGGAACATTGAAGATTGTATCCTGATTATCTTGATTATTATATCTTGAATATTATTCTTAGATTAACGTCGCTATATCTATACAAATAAATAAAAGAGGAGAGTCTGTATGAAATATTTAAATAACCGCTTTTTGCTAAATTCATATGTATGGTACATATACCTATAAGGTACATGACCAAAACAGTATTTTTTAGAATTTTTGTTTATCTTTCTGTTTGCTTGTACCCTCTAATCTCTGAAAAGGCTGGACCGATTTGGACGGGATTTTCACTGGCAGACAGCCAATTTAATGAGAAACGGCTTAGGCTATTTTTTACAATATTACATTACAGCACACAGCTAGTATTTTTGTAAAAAAAATAACGCCCATATTCCAGTAAGGGTAGTACATATGCACCCAAGATTAAACGACGACATTAGGTCCCATGATGTGATGGATGGCAAGTTGATGATGGTCATATCGAACACAAATTACGATGTTTTCCTGTCATGTACTACTGTATTGTCATATACTTGTTTTAAGGGTTCCGTACCCAAAAGATAAAAAGCGGAGCCCTATTACTAAGATTCCTTGGTCCCTCTATCAGTCAACAGGCTGTATCTCATAAACCGTGATAGCCAGATAATTGAAACTTTCACGTCATGATGTATTTCTGTTACCGCTATGACATCAAATACTAAAAAGAGAATATAATAATTATATAATTTCCCGCGTTGGTCCGGGTCCTCTATGTAGAATAGACCAACTGCATTCCTACCAGGCAGTTGTAAGAGACGAGCATAGGTTAACTGGGTCACTAACAATATGACCACTGGTGGCAAAGTACTGTGCAGTAACTCGCCCGGGTAGGGATCCACCGCTTTACCTATTCCTGCCGCTATAACGACATTGTCGTGTTCCGGTTCGGAGAGTAGGGTAGCCGGTAGAGTTGCACATAAGGTCTAACAGCCGCCTATGGTGTCTATAGACACGGTTGTCTTTTACCATCAGGAGACCCGTGCGCCTGTTCGCTGTCTTATCCCATAAAAAAATATACAAAGGTTGCACATAAGCAAACCTATTTTTTTGTCGTTTTTATAGCTAGACGGTTAAAATTTTCACAGATGATGTATTTTTGTTGCCACTATGTCAAAAAATGCTAAAAACAGAATGAAATAAATATACAATATATTTACTGTTAGTGTTTTTAAAATACTTTGACGCAAGAGGGTCCGGTTGATGATATCATGAGACCTAATGTCGCCGGCCAATCGTGTGTGTACTAAGTACTTACACATATTTAGAATGCAATAGAATAACTCTTTATTGTGCACATACATAAAAAATACAAAATAGACAAACATAGAAAATAAAACTTAGAGACTAAATGATACACAAAGGCGGCCTTATCGCCAAATGAACGATCTCTTCCAGACAACCTTATGGTATGGAACAAAAAAATCAACGAAATATTGTGCAAAGGTGTTCTAAACATAAACAAAAAACTTGTAAATTAAATAAAAATTAAGAAATAAAGAAAATGAACTAAATGTGTATTCATGTATTGTAATAAAATAAAATTGTATTTTTTAAATTAACATAGCGATTTTTAACTCTCTGCCTAACCCTGCTTCTTAATAGTCTATTGTTTTCTAATTGACGCGATGTTACCGCAGGCACAGATTATAAAAACGGTTCAGAGTATCTCAAAGTGAAATTTTCCACAGACACAAAATGCGTCTTGTTCTTTATTTGAAATCTTTTCAATTCTATATTTGAATATCTTTAGAATAAAACGCTATATTCAAGAATCCCTCAGAAGCAGACCCTCCGGCCATGAAATCTGAAATGTTTGAAAATTAGATTTTAAACAAATAGATTTTTCACTAAAGTCAGATACTTATTTTACAACCTGTACATTTAATCTCAAAAAGATTCTTTACGGGAAACATTTTTTTTTGCTCTTGTCTGTTTGATGTTCATCGTAAAACTTATTCGCATTGAAAATATTAAAAAATATATATCGATGGTTCGGTTTAAGTGGAAGGACAAAATAGGTACCTGGGGAGATCTAGATTGAGAATCCACGACCAAGCGAATGAATTTTACCGTCTATACATATTTAGTATTTAGTATGTATACTAAATACATAAAAGCGGTTATTTTAATATTACATACAAACACTCCAATTTTATTTATTTTTATAGATGCAGGCAAATCCGTAGGCAATAACTAGTACTCATATACCATTACAGAGATTTAAACAAAGTGAAGCGAAACAATTGTTCTGATATAACGCACTTGCAACGATATTTATGGCATTATTACGGGACAATGTCATTTATTTGTGTCGGAAACATTATGATAGTAAATTATTGGACCATCTCCCGTGTTAAATAGGGGTTTACGAAATAAAAATGTCGATAATTTAATTGATAGAATAAGTCGCTTGTGGAAATTCCTATCAAATAAAATTAAAATAATTAATTTACAAATTCCCTGAAAATACGTGTGATCATTGTAGCGTGCTAAAATAGAAAAGACTGTGTGTAGTGCAGGAATGGTGCTTACGTGGAGTCGGAGACCCCAAATAATACCCAATCAACCCACACACAACCACTACATTACACTCTAAATAAATAAATAAATATTACTGGACAAATTATACAAATTAACCAAACCCCAAAGTAAGCAAATTAAATTCTTGTGTTATGGGTGTTAGACAACGATACTAATACATATAAATACTTAAATAGATACCAGAATAAATTTAATAAACACCCAGACCCAGAAATACAAACATCGATGTTCATCACACAAATGTCTGTCCCCGTCGGGGATCGAACCCGAGCCTCGCGTATAGTCGATGCGGTTAGGCGTGTACGCTAGCCACTCGGCCAACAAGGCGGTCAAAATTATTATAATAATCTATATATATTTTCATGTGTATAAAACAAAGGCGGGTAACAAATGTTCATTTCATTCGTTCATGTCAAACATTTGTTGTCCATCTTGTCAAATACTGTAAGTAATGATTGACATTTATGCATGCGTTCAGAAATGTATTTTAAGTAAACAATTTAAAAAAGGGTGAATAAATTATTGTTTGTATTTTTGTTTCAAAATCAAGGTTGAAAAGTGCATTAAGCAGATACATAGAAGTTCCTCAAATTTTATTGTAATATATTATTCATCATGTAACAAAATACTTTTATATATCTATCCATATTAATATTTATTTTTTATCATTGTATTATGTTCATCAAAGCCTAAATTAGTGCAGCAAAACGTCATTACGACATTCTCTGACTGTTAGGTGGTACGAAGTTCACCGGAATATCTAGTAATAATATAAAATAACTAGGATATCTTGACAGCAGGAATATGAGTCGCGCAACGAATGGTCGCTGTCATGTGGTTGTGCTGCATAATAAAAAAAAATAATGAGAGTAAATGAAAAGCCTTTAAACCACTCAGGCCTAAGCATCTAAGCATCTTCCCACGTTGAGTCGTACTCGGCCAACAATACCTGAAGTACAATAGAATTCAGGATAAGTAAACAAATAACATTTTATTGTTCAGTACTATTCCCGCTGGCGGCGTCTGTTCCCAGGGATCTGATTAATAGCTGCAATATTTGGGCACGCTAGCCGTATGAACCGCAAGAATTGTTCTCGATGCCCCCTAGCTTTGTATTTCCCGCTCATAACTTCTCCCTACAATGTAAATATTTTAACACTACACTACAAATCACAATTTATTTTGTAGTAGTAACGTTACATCTCAATAACCAGGAGTTATAAATGCAAAAACACATGTACTGTTTTACATATTTCAACCCATGTTGGTCCGGGTCTTGTTGAATAGGCCATCTGTCTTCCTTCCAGGTGAGCATAATAGGTTAACAAGATCATTCCCTTCAAGACCATTGGTGGTAGAGTGCTGTACAACAACTCGCCCGGGTAGGGATACCCTACCTATTCTCGCCACCAAAATGACATTGTCGTTCGAATTTTTTTACATAGGACTTGTAGTTTTGCTGAAAATCGAGATTTACCCATTTTTACTCTTAAAATCTCCCCCTCTCCCACTTCGCGACATCAAATCTCAATCGATCGTAAGTTATTTTTTCTTTCATTTGTATCATATTCTCTCCCAATAGGTTTCATTCTACTAAGTATATATTTTTTTCCTTTTTTTAGCTTTAATTGAAGTATCAGCTCTAGGCTATTAAATCATTTCCTTTTTATTTATTTTTTTAATTCTCAATCGCAAAAATCGGAGATCAACTTAAATCCAACGAATCAAAACCATGAAAATTGATCCAGCAGATCTCGAGGTATAAATAAATAAAAATATTAAAATAATTTAAAACTTTCCCTAAATACTCATTAAATTGGTTAAACATATTAATCTCAATCTTTATAATAAATATTAAAACATTTGTGAATATTCAAACAAACTAAAATAATATTTTATCAATTAAAATACGCCTTTTGAAAAACTTTTCATATGAGACATTAATTTTAATTGAAAATTATATGGAAGCGATTACCTTTCTCTGTTTTACCTACAAATACAATCTATACCTACCACGAAATAATATTCATATTATAATTGAATTTTGAGTATTAAATATAATTTAAATAGTATCTTCGAAATTTTAATGTTCAAAACAATTCGTTTATAGGGTTCCGTACCTAAAGGGTAATAAATTATAGTTTAAAAAAAAACAAAAAAAAACACGCTTTACGCTAAAGAATCCATCGTACGCGATTTCAACTCGCACTTGGCAGTTTTTTTAAAAAACCTATAGTCAAGTCTAACCTGAAAAAATACCGTACATTTTTATCAAAATATTTGTAAAGCCTCGTTTGTGAAATAAATCTATTATATTGTAGTTTTTACATATCAAAGAGAATTTGATCATGGCGCTTTTTTCCCTCTTATTTATTATTATTCCCCGGGTCTGGGTCCTCTGTGTAGAATACACCAACTGCCTTCCTACCAGGCAGCTCGTAAGGACGAGCCAGCGATCCACCGCCTTACCTATTTCAGCTCCGATTATCTCAGGGGACCCGTGTGTCTGTCTTATCCCAAAAAAAAATTAAATTGCTTTTTTAAATGAAGCTAAAAGTTTTACCCAAAAATGGCACTCCAAACAACGACCTGTCGTAATTTAGACATCTATTTCATTATCATCAAGACTCAGGCAGAAGTTATGTTTTTCAGATAAACATAAAAAACTTGTGCTGTGACAACACTGGAAATCGAACCCAGAACCTCAAGCGTCAAAAACACCGATCACACTGACCACAGACACGATTATAATTTAAAGGGTCTATATTATCTCAATTTGAACTTTGAATAGATTCGCTCATGATTTAGTTTGTGCCACAACGGGAAATTTGTCCACAAATCGGAAATTAATTTTAAACATAAATATTTCGCATTATATATTAATCTGACCAAACGATACACGAGAATACATATTGGAGCCTAGCTGTGCCCGCTACTTCGTCCGCATTTTTATTTAATTATTTTATTTTATACGTTTCTAAAATAAAATTCTAAAATGAAAGTAGCCAAAGCCATTTCTTATTACATCAGCTGTCTGCCAGTGAAAGTCACCTCAAAATCGGTCCAGCCGTTTCAGAGATAGAGGCGGGTACAAACAGATTGATATACAGACAAATAAAAATTTAAAAACAAATGATATGGTACATGTAGGTACCTTGTAAATAAACATATAGTAAAAAGCGGTTATTATAATTTATAACATTACGTAGAGACACTCCAATTTTATTAATTTGTATAGACACATAACGGATTTGTTTTGGAAACTAAATAGTTGATGACATTATTTAAAGACTTAATCATAGATATACATACTTGCAAATAGTTGATGGCATTATTTAAAGACCTACTCATAGAGATACATACATGCAAATAATTTATAATATTATTTAAAAACCTAATCATGGAGATACATACATGCAAAAAGTTGATGACATTATCTAAAGACCTAATCATAAAGATACATACATGCAAATAAAGTAGCTTCACGCCTATTATCCCTGAAGGGGATTATAGTTGATTATAGATTATACATGAAAATTGTTGGTCACATTATTATCTAAAAACCTAATCATAGAGATACATTCATGTATACGCGTAGAGAGTATCAAGTACCAAGTATCGCGATCCCTGCGTACTTGACTAGCTTCCTAGGTAACAGAGACTCCTGATACTACTGTTGGTTGATACTCGAGCTATTTGGTCGTGGAATGTTAACCTAGATCTCCCCGTATATCTAGAGCTAGATAAATAATTTTTGAAAAAACTGCTGAATTCTAACTGTTAAGTATGACCTTTTTACAAATAAAGTATTGTTAAAATCTATTAGAGATTTACGAAATAATAATAATAAACATATAAAAAAATACAGACGAATAGAGAACATTCTTTTTTTTTAAATCTCTCTTCTTGCAAACATTTTATGATAGGCTTATCAATTTTTATATTTGATTTTGCTTTGGTTGAATTCCATATTTATTTGGTAGAAACTAGTTTATAATACTACATACATATCTTCACGCCAGGCTCTTTCAGGGTAGGGAGAGAGCGTTATGTGCCAAATATCACTATCCCTAAATACCTGCCTGGCTTTCTCTTCAGCATTGATCTCTTCGTACAAACACGCATGTTTTTAAGACTATTAACACTATCCTCGAATAAGATACGAGCTATTTAATCGTAAAATTTCAAACGATGATCAGCGGGGCTATTGTGTATCTTTTTGACAGTTAAATGATACGAACTCCGAGCCCGAATTTTCGTATATTCACTGTCA
>DVZL01008972.1:0-10000 GCA_018236625.1 Lasaia peninsularis | reverse complement strand
TTGCACGGTACATTTATGCAGATTCACCGTAATTTTTACAAAAAACACCGTATTTTTACCCTTGCAACACGGTAATTCTTGATTTACATATGGAGACACTGGTAAGTAGGAACCGGTCGCAATATATTACGTCCTTTTTTAAATTGCAGTAAGAACTATGACGATATACCGACAAGTTATGTAAAAAATACTATTCACAATAACTTATTTGGTTTAGAATTTTTTTATACCTATTTTTGACATTGTATCTTTAGTAGGTAGTTAGACCGACTTGCAAATATATTTTTGCAGGATAAAGCAGCAGATAAACTTACACTCTTGTGCTAAAAATCACATTCCTTGTTTTTTGTGTGAATCAGCGAGTAAATAAGAAGAACATATTCTATCACCAGTTGGAGTCACGTTAACTATAAGAAAATTACTTTCTTTAAATTGAGCGCTACAATGAAGCGCCTTAATTAAGTACCTACTATGGCTATCTATTATTATAACGCAAAAGAATAAAGGAAAAAGACGCAGTAAACGTGCGTGAGTAGGTACGTTATGATATTCATGCCAGTGAAGCCATATTTAGGTTATTTTTTTTAATATAATAGCTACACACATTGTTAACAGATACAAGTAAACTCTCTACTGGGAGAACATCTCACTAATATCGGAAACTGAGAAAAAGATCTACTGAAGAATAGCTCGGACTCGCACCAATAATAATTTGCTTGCTTTGAAAGTGTACATTGATTAAATAAGACAGTAATATTTCTAGCCCCTTTTCGTATAGCATTGTTTGGCATTGGTAGGTAGGAAAATTATCTTTACAGACGAAGATAAGTTTCCTTTATATCAAAATTTTAATCGATATCGATAAATTAAATGATTCACATCTCTATCCCCTTTGTTGAAGCGCACCGCTCGTTGATAAGGAAACATTCAAAATTAGTTGAAGAAGGAGAGAAAAAATATAAAAATATTTTTTTATTTTTATTTTAACACGCGGACACAAAACGGGTAGCCGCTACCGATATAAATTATATCATTTTTCATTGCGACAACCCTAACGGACATAAAAAATGACGGCCATTCAATTCGAAGTTTGAAAGTTTTGCCGCGTTTTTTATTCGTTTCCGGGCGACCGGATTCTTTTATTGAACTTCGACATTCTGTTACACGAATTAGTTAATTACGTATACGTTGCTAGTTTTGTAGATAAATGTTTTTATTCTATTTAATAAGTCGTGAAATGTTGGTAAAATTTTAAGCATACCGACCATAACTTTGTTTTCCGTTTTGAATATGAAATCATTTGTTATAGTTTTATTAAACGTACTTACAATAGAATGTCGGAGGTTTTTTTATGCTCATTAGATAGATCGAAAATAGTACATAAACTTATTACAAGATATATACCTACTATAAACAATTGAAATAGTTTTAACTAAGACGCTTGAGAGTTAAATATTATATTATTTTTAGAATTGTGTGTTTACGTTTTAAGAAAAAGTACTGACTTATTTTTAATAAGATTTTGACTATTGGGTAGAAAGAGCTGCAAGTTAAGAATTAGGTTAGTTTTATTAAACCAACAAATGAAAGCGATAATACCGCTTTCATTTGTTGGTTCATGGAAAGAATATTTGATATAACGCGATGACGCTGTAGGTGTGTATGCTTAATAAAATAACAACGTAATAAATTCCACTTCGAAAACGCTGTTTCTTGACAGCTGGTCCCATGGTGACGTTAGCGACGGGTTACATGATGTAACTTACATCTGTATATTACAGAAAGAACTGTATATAATGCATTCTATAAAGGTCAAGGTTGTTAAATTATGTAGATAATAAAAAGCTTGGGATTAATTGTTACTCTTTCTAATCTCTTTTTTTGTTGTTAAAGTTAATGTATTATATACTTTTCTAAAATAATATAACAATAGCCTAAGCCATTCTTTATTACGTCAAAATCGGTCGAGCCGTTTCAGAGATTAGACAAACAGACGATGGACGGACAGACAGACAGACATACAAACAAAATACTATTTTGTAGACATTCAGAGACAGTAAAAAGCGGTTATTTTAATATTACATATAGACACTCCAATTTTGTTTATTAATTTTATTTAATAATTTGTATGGGTATTTGGTTGACAGTTAAATTCTTTCGATTGGAATTTCTGCAATAAACTCTAGCTATACAGTCAACTATTTGCTATATTTCCAATAAAAATATTCAAAACGACAAAAAAGAAAATTTTAAACAAAATAATTGAACTATCGTAATTTTCACCCATAGTAGTTACTATGCTGATAAAATGGATTAGTCTGTCAATAGGTCAATATTCTGTTATTGATTTTATTATCTAGGTATACCTTATGTTAACTACATTCGAGTTTCCGTATGTAAAATTAGAATAATCGTTTTTTACTAAATACATATTTTTGCAAGGTACAAATACCAAAATACATAATATTTTTAGAAGTTTTAGTGTCTGTCGGTTTGTTCCCGCTAATCTCTGAAACGGCTCGACTGATTAACGGGACCTTTCACTTGCAGACAGTTTATGTAATAAGGAATAGCTTAGGTTATTTTATTTTAGAAATGTAGAAAATAAAATAATTAAATAAAAACGCGGACGAAGTCGCGGGCACAGCTAGTCAACAATAAAAATTATGCATAAATCTAATGTATCAAGTAAAATAAATGTACTCTAAAATCAAATAATTATCAATAGATAGGTCATGAAGCCCAAAGTAGGTACTAAATTTTAACATTCATGACAAAGACCTGTCCATCTATTTCATTCTTACATGGATAACTCATTCTCATGAAGCCAGCTATCTATCTCGTAGAAAGAGAGGTTGTCCGGTCCAGAGTCAGTAAGCAATACTGCGTATTTAGAAGATATACCCTTTAGCTTCATTTGTTAGGTACCTACTGAAAGAATAAGCCCTGCATTTAAATGTAACTTTTTTCTCGAAGGAATTTAAAAAAAAACAACTGTCAAAGTGGCCATATAAATGCAAAGAAATAATTTCATAGAGCCTTAGGCTGATCGTTGAAGTAAAAAGTATTGATTTGGAAATCAGGCATCACGAGAAACCGGACCTACGCAAGTTATACCACAGTTGTTAGACCACCGATATGGGTGCTGTGGATGTTGGAAAAATTGATGTGGCATTTATAATATACATATTTAGAACGGATTTTATTTCGACAAAAATATAAATTATTATTGTGCAAACGCCCACCAAAAACAGTAGTATAGTGCAACCCGATCAAGCAAGATACATAATTTACTTTCAATGTAGTAAGTCTAAATCAAAGCATCTTTAGGAGAATTATTTTGAAGAGGAGTTGCATGGCCTAAAAATATTATTTGATTATTTAATAGTATATACCTACTGATGCCTAATACAATTTTAATATATTTCGTGGACATTTAAGAAGAGTTGGGAAATTTGAGACGGTAGGTACAAAACCGGCCAAGTGCGATTCAAAATCGCGCACAAAGGTTTCCGTATAAACGGCAAAAAAGACACGTTTGTTGTATTGGAGCCCCGTTTAAGTACCTATTTAGTTTCTTAAGTTTTTAGTGCTTGTTGCTACAGCGGCAAAAGGAATCATCTATGAAAATTTTAACTTTCTAGCTATTACGGATCATGAGATCAGTCTGGTGACAGACAGATAGAAAGACGGACAACAGAGTCTTAGTAAATAGGGTTCCGTTTTTACGCTTTGGGCAGAAAACCCTAAAAATGTGGTGACATTTATGTAATAAAAGCTCACCTAATTTTTAACATTCTCGTGTCGCCATACTAAACTCCACTGAAACGGCTCGACTGTTTCTCATGAAATTTTGTATGCATACTTATCGAATAGGTCTGAAGAATCAGTGATGATATTTTTATACGTACCTACTACATTTGGTAGATCTGAAAATGGGTTATCTATTTTTCATACCCCTAGGTGCGGGCGGTGCGAAGTACGCCGGGATGACTAGTTTGTACCTACATAATATTTAATTACACAATTTTATCGATTCTATCACTTGATTGATTTTGGTAAAATGTATAGTAAATTTGAACCATAAAAAGTTCAATCAAAATTGGTATTCGTAAAAGGTATTTTGTGAAGCAACTAGACAAACTGTCAAACTGACAATAAATTATGGCAAAAAATATTTTGGAGGATAACCTTTTGCATACCTATAGTAGAGCTGGTGGCTTAACAATAATATTTTATTAATCATTGGGACCAATCACCTTTGAAATCAACGTGGGAAATTGTACAATTTAACTTTTATACTAGACTAGCTCTGTCCTCGTCTTCGTTCGCATTTTTATTTAATTAATTTATTATATACATTTCTAAAACAAAATACTAAAATAAAAGTAGCTTAACCCGTTCTTTATTACATTGGCTGTCTGCCAGTGAAAGACCCGTCAAAATCGTAATAGCCAGAGATTAGCGGGTGTAACAGACAGGCAGACAGACAAAAATTCTAAAAATTGTTATTTTGGTATGTACCTTGAGAACATAAATAATATGCATTTAGAAAAAAAACAGTTATTTTAATATTACGTACAGATACTCCAATTTTATTTATTTGTATAGATGATAGCGATCTATCTCTTCGTTGAGATCGACATCTGCTGTCTTGTCTATCCTTACAGTTCTAATATCGTAGAACCGTTGTGACATTCCTACTTAAAGTGCTGAAGTAAGATACCTAATCGGTAAACTTATTCATCCAAGAGGTTTTACGTCTCTGCTTCGAATCAGTGACACCTTAATACTGTGTTTAGAGTATATGCTAATAAGTATATATTTTAAGTAATAAAGAAGGTGACTATAAACACCATGGATGTTACATTGATATACTGAGCTTCCCTCTAGACTGGAATATGGTATTGTCATTATGGCAGCAGAATTAGATAAGGCGATGAGTCCCTACCCTTACGAGTTGCTGCACTTTATTTATTACCAAAGGTATTGTTCGTAATAACCCGTTTTGCCTATTCTCGTCTTTTGTGAACTGTCTGAAATTTTTCTCTATCAGAATATCAGGTTTGATATCCTGAGTGAATTTGATTTTTGTGATCTTTTGATTTGGGTGTTCGACTTTGACGCACAAGATCCCTGGGTTTCATTCTCGGTGAAATTTCTACCAGTGAAAGTAGGTACAAAGTGCGAGTTTATCTCCAGCGAAAGAGGCAGATCTCTTTGGTTGGATCTGCTAGCTGCCCTTCAAAAAAAATATAAAAAAACAGATAACGCGAACTTGGAATGAAGTTGGACATTAAACACGACTAAATCTTTGATATGTATTTCTTTTTATTTTATTACTTGTTTTATAATAATCACATACGAAACCTCATCCTTTTTGTCCTGGCTCCTTGCGACTTGGGTATAAAACCTCCGGGCGCTATAACGACACCCAGCCCGGGACAAAGGTAAACAGCCGACAAAAATGTCATAAATTTATAAACCGCGGTGCATTGAAAACTAAAAAACGTAATATTTAAAATATATCTCACTTTGGCGGACCGACGTGTTATGGTCGAAGGAATTATATGGACATGACGCTTAAAAATAAGTAACACCCTTGAAACTAAAGGTTGATCTGGAGATTACACTTCCAACAAAGTCCTGTCTCGCAATATTAATCAATGGCTTTGTGCGCCCGCGTGAATTATTTTAATAACAGAGACTACTAGAACTTTTAAAGAGCAAATTTTTTTTCCGACTCATAACACTTATTGCATAATTTTAATGTAGTCAGTTAAAAAGTAGCCTATGTTCTTTTTCAATGTCAACTTTTTTTGAGTACCAAATTTCATCAAAATCAGTTCAGTGATTTAGGCGTAAAAGCGTAACAAACAGCTAGAGTTAACTGCGTATTTATAATATTAGTAGGGATATGTGTAAATTTATAAGTGGTTACTAGAAATGTGGCATATTCTCAGAATCTTTAATTGTATTATTCTCTTTAATATAAACAATTAAAATAAATTTGTTTATTAAAAACATTGATTTCTATGACGTTTTTATATGATGGATAGGTTGCGGAAACCTTTGTGTACAAGTCCGACTCGCACTTGGACGGTTTTTTCCGTATATTTTGTGCGACTTCGGAATTTGTATGAAACCGGTGCTTCACCTTATATAATATTTTTTATAAGGTTTGCTCCCAATAATCAACTTTCTTTTGATTCAATTAGCCCAGTGTATAATATAGATGTTAAAGTTACATAGCTTAACCGTATGAAATATGATTTTTGAATACTTATTTTTATTAAATCCGACATGTCCATATTTTATTACCTTCATTAGTTGGACAAACCAATGGCATTTTACCACTATTACACATTACAGAAAAAGTATTAAGCATTAAAAGAAATGAGCTAATCAACTTTATGTCTTTAGAAATAAAGTCCGTATTTGATTGTATAACAAAGAAATTTATGCTGTTTTTGAATGGAATCTGATGACATTTCAAAATGTACATCGGATTTCGACTTTTGAATTTAAAATTGGAAAGTGTCTAGATGTCTATGATTAGAACCTAATTCTATTGTTTTGTCCATCACACACAATTGTCAATACATCAAAGTTTTATCTATCACTTACGTTTGCAAAAACAAAATATGCACTTGCATCCCTGAGCAGCAACTGCTGCAGTACCTAGTTTTGAAATCTTTGAAAAACATTGGATACTTAATCAAGTACAATTGGTAAATAAAGTAATTATAATAATTATGTGGTTAGCAATTGTGGATAACTTTTTTGTCAAAGAGTCGCTCGTTGAGATTCAGTTTTGCCAGAAAGTCACTTTTGTAACATTTGACGTTTCTTTTCAACACTCTAAAGTACTTTTTGAAATATAAAGAACAAAAAAATATATATAGTATCACAAAACGAAAAAAAAACAAACCAAAAAATAATAGCATTTACCCAGCCGAGATCATAATGAACTCAATTTTTTTTGCAGGATAACTGAGTTTTATCACCATGATGTAACTAAGTATTAAGAAGTCAATACACGTACGAAAGTGTTTTTTGTAAATATTCAGGCAACATTTAGGTACTTTTTGGACTATTTTAGATTTTAATTTTTGAGGTTTACAACCTTTGAAAGTGAAGAACGGTTGTAAAATTAATGTTTTGAGACGCGTGGAAAAATTTCACATTAATTGCTTGGCTTGGAAAGTTTTTTGTAAAATGTATCTTAAATTGCTGAATCTTTAAAAAATGTTTTAAGACGTTATTTGCTGTTATGAGAAACTTATTATAGTATAGTTACCTATATTTTTTTCACGAAAAATTAAATGCTGTTTACATAAATATATAAATATCGTCACGTCCATATCTCCGAAGGGACATCCAGAACTAAATACTTTTTACCACGACTACCAGAAGATATGGATTCCCATGATGTGACAGGTGGCAAGTTCGTCGATATATCAGAAACAAATTCATTAAAAAATTTTTTTTTTTAAGATAAACTAAAAAAACTCATAAAACAGGATACGCTACCCCGTTAATCGAACCCGGGGCCTTGTGCGTCAAAGTCGGACACCGACTTTCGGCCATAGGGGCGATTATTATTAGTATCGTGACCCATTTATTATTCATGTTACGCCTGATTTACACCTGTTCAGTTGATAAGTAGTAAAGTAAATTTTAGATTTAAGCGATTAGTAGCGTTTACACTTACAATTAAGTGACAAATTGCAAGTTAAAATTACGTAGTATTCTAAAGTGGAACTTTTAACGTTTAGTCTTTTATACTTATCCACTGAATAGGTGTGAATCAAACTTAAGACTTTATTACAAGTGACTTAAGTTATACTACGTACTTATAAATTTTTATATGTGTGGAATTTGATAAGGGCGCTAGCTTTAAACGGGGATTGCTTTCTGGCAAGAAAAACTAGGCTCAATCCCAAATTAGGTCTAATTCGAAGACACGAATCCAGGTTTCCTAATGATGTATTCCTTCAACGTAGCACAAAGAAAAACTTATTCGTATAATATGACGGGGTTAGAACCTGGACTACCGGAATGGTATTTTAATGGTAATTATGTATGTCCGAAGTGCTAACCAATACACCACCGAGGCTCCTAATTAAATGTTACTATCTGCCACAAAATAATTGCTCAATCACTTTTTAAAGTATATAAATAATCACACTTCTTTTTTATTAGTCTTTGCTCCGGGAATACGTAGGGTTAGTACTTAACGAGCACATTGCTTTGTTGACTTAGTATCTATTTAAGAAAAATGTACTACACGTATCAACTTTACAAAAACACTAATAATTAAGCTGTACAATCCAAATGTTTTAGCGTTATCTAACATCTTACAAAAAAACACCAAAGCAAAAGAATTCAAATGTATTCCTAGTTGAAAATTTAAGCGTTTTCTATAAAATAAATTCCGAAGTTGTCATCGTTTGTAGTAATATATGAAATTATATTCATATTACGTGACAGCTATCAGATGTGGAACATAAAATTCGGTTTTTATTATTTTCTAATCTCATAACGATATTTCGTGGCAGCCAACACGGCGAACGGTAGCTGCCAGGGAATTTATGGCGGTGATATCAATTATCCAACTTAGAATTAAAGCGTTTCTGATTAGCATTTTATAATTTTATTGTAAACTAGATTTTGGGTATTGGTAACACATGCCTTTTAATAGACGTGGGTTCTATTTTTAAATTCCTTCATTCACCTTGTTGTTTTTTGTACTTTTTTAAACTATTCTTACGAATTAAGTAAATGTTGGACATGCAAATTATGCTTATGTATTTAATTAACCTTATAAATCCTCAAAACTATTTGTTATGTCTTCAGGGAAAAAAACATAGTGTCATTGTGATGAAATTTATAATAAATAAAAAATAAATAAATAGTCCTGAACAAATTACACACATTAATCTAACCTCAAAGTAAACAAATTATATACCAATGTTATGGGTGTTAGTCAACGATAATAATACATGGAAATACTTAAATAAATACCAGAATAATTAAAATAAACACCCAGACCCGGACAGTCACAAAAATGCCTGTCCCCGTCGAGAATTAAGCCCGAGCTTCGCGGTTGGTCGGTGGCGTTAGGCGAGTAGGTACTAACTAACCCCTTGAGGTGGTCAAAGATAGAGATTCAAAGTTTTCAAATGTTTATCCTTTATTTATTACTAGTGACCAGCCCCATATACCTACATAAAAGCCTTCCTTTTGAATCACACTATCTATTTAAGAAAACCGTATCAAAATCCGTTGAGTAGTTTTAAAGATTTAAGCATACATAGTGATTTACGGACAAAGAAAGCGACTTTGTTTTATACGATGAAGTGAAGTAGGGATATTAGGTTATTTTTTAAGAAAACAGCAGTCTGTTTTTGTTATACGTCGCCTAGTCTGACTGTGCTAATAAAATAACCCAGCAATCCAAATTACTAGATTTGTGTTACCTAGCTTAGGACTTTTTACTGGATGAAAAAATTTTTACACTTTATTTTTTTTTATATTTTCCGGTTGGTCCAATATTATATAATTAAAATTAGAAAGCGATATCATATAATTAAAATTAACCGACACTTTCGTCAGACGTTGGTATCCAGCTTAGACGCACGAGGTCTCAGGTTCGATTCTCGGATAGTGTAACTTATTTTATGAGTTTTTCAGTTAGCTAAAAAATATAACGTTGCCTAGAATTGGATTTTGCCCGATATGGCTATGAACTTCCACATGTCACATAATTGGACATTATTGTGGGTACATAAGTATGTCTCTGCCTAACCCTTCGGTTATATGGGCGTAATAATACATTTGTCCTAAACAGCTATATATGTACATAAATACATTTGTCCTAAACAGTTATATATGTTAACATATTTAAATCGATAATCACATCTAAAACTTACTGTTGATATTAAATGGCACAGCGTTTTATAAACGAACTAGCTGCGCCCGCGACTTCGTCTGCGTT
>DVZL01008971.1:0-10003 GCA_018236625.1 Lasaia peninsularis | reverse complement strand
ATCTGGGCTGAGCACTCTGCTCGCCCACAAAGTCCGGTGAAGTTGTAACAGCCACTCGGTTAGCAACAAGTTAGTCCATTTATAAAAAAAAACAATTGTCAAAACTAAATTATACACAGTACTTGACTTGGGTAACATATTTCTGGGTTTTGACACTTGTTTCTTTTTATAAATGCCTTATAGAGATTACCCTTACCCCAAACAATATTTCTAGAAGTTTCTTGCGCTGTCAGCACTTCTTGAGAAGAGCACATTCCGCTTTGAAAATGTAAATAACTTGGATTTTAATCATTCCAATGCATGTTATGCATAAGACATAAGTTACATTTTGAAATTATATGTATTAGGTATTTATTTGAGATTATTCTATATGCACTTATGTAACATGCTATTTCAAAAATATTCCTTCACTCTAATAACAATAATGTTTTGATTTTATTTTAACAGAGACTGACATTTTTTTCTCTGATTCTGAGAACCGCAAGACTAACAAACGTCTTGTTATGGTATATACATAATGAGTTAACAGTATTTCTAATGGATGTCAAAGAATTATTGACTATATGTCATGCTCTATGTGAAACAAATAATTATTTCTTATATTAGTTTAGAAATGATAAATATGATTTTTTATGTTCACTATCTGATTCCTGATACATTGTGAGGTAATTGAATTATGGGCAAATATTTATCTAATATCTTTCTAAACTAGCATAACATGTGGATTTGCTTTAAAAACATTAATTATTAGGATAACATTTATGTTACATATTGCAACATATGAGTTCTATATATAAAATGTTGACTGAGATGCCTATAAATTCTTTAAAAAAAGATGCTAATAAATTTTATTTTCAGTAAAACTATATTGTAACAGATATTTAAGTAATTTGGTTTATTTATTTTTCAGTTGTGAAGGAACCTCCATTTTCAATAAAAGAAGCAGGATATGCAGGATTTCTTTTTCCTATAGAGATCTATTTAAAAAATAAAGATGAGCCAAAAAAGATTAAATTTAATTATGACCTTACATTACAACAAAGTGGATTTCTTAAAGACCGATATATCTTTCAAAATCCAAATGAAGAGTTTAGAAGGAAACTACTAAAAGGAGGTGGTTTAGCTGTGAGTAATAATTCATTTTATACCAATCCAGATCAAGAAAACCGAAGTAGGGATTCTTTCAGCGATGAAAAACCACAGCTTGTCAGCAAACCAAAGTTATCTTCAGAGGGTGGCAAAAAGCACAAAACAAAAGAATTCAAAGAGGAACAGCCCCATAAAACTAGTAGTTTTGAAAACTTATTTGGACCACCTATACAGAAGCCTCCAAAAGTATCACCAGACCCTAAAAAACTTGAAAAAGTGTCAAACACTATTAAGCAAGAAAAAAAAGAAAAAGAACGATCAGGTTCTGAAAAGAAGTCAAAACATGAACACAAGGACATAAAGCAAGAAAAGGTCAAAGCAAAAGAAGAAAGAGATAAACAAAAAAATAAAGATGTAAAAAATACCATCAAAGAACAAGAAAAATCAAAAGAAAAAGCAAGCAAAAGGCAAACTGAGAGACCTCCTTCTCCAGATCCACCTAAGAAAAGATGTCTTAGTCCAAACAAAAAGCCACCAAGCCCCCCTCCTAGATCAAGTAGTGCCTCTAGTATTAAAGAAGAATACAAAGCACCTAAGCACAACATTGAAAGTTTTGAACAAAAAAAGGTTAAAGTTGAAGAACGTTCTACCGAGGTAAAGCTTGAAAAAGAATCAAAGGAGAAAAAGAAAAAAGAAAAGAAAAGTCATGATAGAGACAAAGAAAGGAAGGAAAAAAAAGAACATAAAAAAGAAAGTCATAAATCTAAAGAATCTCCCAAAGAAGTAAAAGAATTGCCAAAAAGCAGAGATGTCTTAAAAGAAAAAGAGCCAGTTAAAGATTCTCCAGTGAAAGAGAAACTATCTAAACCTGAAAAAACTATAAACAAGTTCTCAATAGAAAACTTGAGAAAGACTCCTCCTCCTAATAATGAGGAACGTTTAGAATCACATAAATCCAAAGACAAAAGTGATATGGAAAAGAAACACAAACATAAGAAAAAAGACAAAAAAAGAGATGAACCAAAAGAAAAACATAAAGAATCAAGCAAAGAAAAGAAACATAAACATGAAAAAATTCGTGAGATACCTCCTGAGAAACCTGAAATTATTGAACACAGGGAAACACCAATTCTCAAAGAACGCGCCATGCCTGAGCCAGTGTCTCCTATTTCGATTGATACTGCATCACAATGTAGTTCAAAAAGTGGACAAGCTAAAACTATTCATAGAAGTAGGGATGAAATCAACAGTAGTCATTCTGATTCTGAAGGTTCAATAATTGCAGATGAAGATGAACTAAAAGTCAAATTAGAAAATCCTTCTCCAGAACCAGTAAAGCGTGAGCCGTCACCGGAAATAGAGCCAGAACCTGAGCCCGAGCTGGAACCAGAACCAGAGATAGAGTTACAACCTGAACCGATTGTTGAAGCACCTCCAGTTCAGCAAAAAGAAAAGTCTAAAAAACATAAAGATAAATCCAAACGAGAAGAGAAACGTCGTAAACGAAAAGCAGCTGAAGAAGAAGAAACGGAAAATCGTAAAATTGCAAAGGCAGCTGATTCAGGGCCATCAAATAATGACCCAGAACATGGAGAAAGTAGTGGTGCTGTATCAACAGAAACTAAAGTTCAGGATAATGGGGTTTCTAGTAGCCTAGGTGAAGATGCAGAGCCAGGAGATCTTTCACCAGATTACATGGTCCAACTGAGAGGCCTCCAACAACGTATAATGATGATAAAAAATAATGAAGATCTCGAACGAGTGGTAAACCTAATAGCTGAAACAGGAAGATATGAAGTTACAACACAAACCTTTGATTTTGACCTTTGTTTATTGGATCGTTCTACAGTGCAACAGCTAATTCAGCTAGTGGGTTGCTAGCTGAAGAATGGTGTAATAAAGTGTAAATAAATACAGAATCACCACAGCATTTTTACTATAGTTGTACAGAAATGTCTGCTTAGAATCAAGTGCATGCAGATAAATAATATTAGCTATATTTGCTTCACAGAAACTTTTGTAGATAATAGATACAAAATCTTGATAACTTTGTTTACAATATATTCAGTTAAGTGCAATATTGTGTAGGTATGTAAGGTTATAAGACTGTTAAAGATTGTTATAGCATTGTATATTTTGTACATTACATAGTATTGAGTTATTATAATGTAAGTGAATCACTCAAGTTTTTAATTCACATATAAATCATATGAGGCCAATAAAATATTCTTAATATTTTACTTTGTAGTATTGCCTTTAAATGATCACTTTACTTTTTAAATATTTTAGAAAAATAAGCTTGTTTTGCGTGCTCTGTTTTTAATAAACTCTATGTATCATTTCGGTACAATGGCGGATCAACTTTTAAAGCCATTTTATTAAAAAAAATTGTATTAAAAATATTTTATATCATCTACAATATCAGTATTTTTAGTCAAATCTTTAAAAATATTAGCCAGCAGAATATCAGAAGGTAACAAAGTCTTGATACAGAATAATAATAGATTTTGTGGGTATAACAAGTACATCTATAATGTTCAGACAGTCTGACCTCACCAATATGTGACATAAACTACTAGATGTATCAGACTAAAATTGAACTTAAACACTTCAGGAAGTGTGTACCAAGACTAGTAGAAATATTTTACACATGAATAGAGAGGTTTACCAGAAAACCATGTTTTTGTGTTTGGTTTTTAAACAGTTAGGTATATTAAATGGAGTTGAAAACCTGTGATACACTTTTATTGGACAAGCGTTTTTTATAATCATGATGATGCATTTCAAATTATTAAATCTTTATTGTTTATTAAATTAAATCATTTCATTTCAATCTTATATTTATATATTAAATAGTAATAATGTAATTGAAATCTTGATTCTACTGTTCATTGACTCAACCAAGTCTTAGTTATGGCTATTTAGAGTCAAATTAGAATGTGTGCGACAGCACAGAAATTTGATTCAGAATGGCAGCTTTCTTCAAAGTTACTTACCCCTACTCAACCCAGGATGTAAGAAATAAATACAGTACAAATTTTACATAACTGTAGTCTGTTTTAATCAAAGTAAAAGTAACGTATTTATTAGATAAAAAAGAAACATCTCAAAATATCTATTATGTGCATTTCTATGATCAATGACAATGTCAATGCATTTTAAGTTGATCCACCACAATCAAAAAACGTAAAATGTTGTGTTATTATGGATAAATTAAAATTTTATATAATGAGAATGTCATACTAAAAAAAGCACACGGTTTTAGCTTGAAAATAGTTTTGTAAATGTTTGTTACATTATTTTGTAATTTATTATTCTTATTTATGTCGTTAATTTAAGTATACAAAATAAATAGTGTATGTTAAAATATTTTTGGTTTATCACATCTTTTATTTTTTCAAAGGTAACCTTAAATTTTAATTAAAAAGCGATTTGCAGTACAAATATTTATTACCAAAATAATAATAATGAAGTTTGAAATAACAAAATGTTGTCCCCATTAATGAATAGCATAAACATCAAATATAGTAAAGATGACAGTCACGGAAGAAATTTTAGTTAAAATAACAGTAACAATTATATTGATCAAGTAATCCAACATCCTTCATTACTCACTGGCTAAATGCATATTGCATTATTATCAATCCCAGTGGGATCATTTCGAGGAAAAGCCATGTCCCTCCCATCTCTTTATCATAGTCAAAACCATTGAGAGCAAAAATCACCTCATCTCTTTTTGCCAGTTTTCTGCAACGTCTGACGCCATTTTGTGTAAAAATCCCCAATATACTCCACCGAGATACCAGCTGCCTGGGCAGCCCCAGTCAAACTAAATTCTTTATAATGTTCTTCATTGCCTGGTTCATTTCCAACAAGCAAGATTAGAAATGGGGTAGATTTACCTTGTGCTACATTGTCAGGGTCACCATTGCCTCCTTGAGGCTGTTTCTCATCAGCAATAAAATGGTTGCAAAATTCTAATATCTGAATAAAATTGTGGACATGTTGCGGTGCTTTTCTTGGATATTTTAGCAAAGGCAGAGGTTTCGATTGACCCGGACGTTGTGTCTTTAGAAATCGTGACCCGCTTTTAAGCTGCATCTCAAGCCAACGTATAGCATTTCGTGCAGAACTCTTCTCTCGTTTGAGTTCATCCAACTCTTGCAACACTGAAAATTAATTAAAGTTTGCATGTTAATTTATCAATCTATACTAATATTATAATGAAGAGGATTTGAATATGCTGCTGCTGGACCGCTTTTGATAAAATATTGCTTCACTCCTAGATAATTTTATTTTTTTCAAAGTTTTCAAAGTATTTTAATACTACATAGGACTAGAATCCTATCCTATTCTCAAATTCTTACATAAGAATGATTTGAAGCTTGTTGGTGATAGCTAGCAAGGATGATAACAAAATGTATGTGTAAATTGCTGTGTGGGAACTCAATAAAGCAAGTACATCACCATTTCTTACAACCTTATGGCCATATAGATAGAATTTTAAGACTTTGGGCAAAGATAGCTTGTCATATTAACATTCAAATAAACCTATAGTTCAAATATAGGTAGGTAAGTCTTCACAGATCTCTAAATAAATATTTTCATAATATAAGTATGGATTATCTTACCAACTGTAGGAATAAGAAATATAAAATTTCTCGCTGCCAAAAGTTGTTTGACGCGGCGCAGATGTTCGTGAAGTGTGGCAGTATCAACTGCTAGAAAAGATGGTATGTCAGTTTGCCCAGTTTTCTCCAACTCTCGCACTTGAGAAGCCAGCCACAATCTACCCAATCGTTGCAATAATCCACCTTCTACAGGTTCTACCTATAATTAATAGCAGAAGTTATAAACCCAATAGTTTTATTCCACAATTTGCTGAAAAAAGTTCATTATTTTTTAGACTACCAATAGATTGAGTTTAAAATGTTGTCTTTGCTGTGGTGTAAAACCATAAGTTTACTTTATATTGGACTAAAAATCCCTAGATGACCCTAACTTATGTCCAAAAAAAACAGGGAACATATTGTATACTTAAAACATATACATGATGCAAAGGCCAAGAAAGTACAAAAAAAAAGGGTGATCTTTGAGGATAGTTTTTATATACTCATAATGAGGAACAACATTTTAGACATCAGAGAGCTTAAGATTGTACAGTAATACCCTCTACTCTGTTTATACAAATTTAGAGATACACAGTTTTTTTATCACCATGTGCAACATGTTAGGTTTATAACAAGTTCCGATGTTTCTCATGGAATCATTTTACATTACACATTGGACATTATTAATTTATCTGTAATGACGTCATCCAAGAGACTAAAAAATTAGTACCTAATGTGAGCCTAACAAATAAAACTGTGTTTCGGTTTAAATTAAATATTATCAGATACTGAACTAAAAAGAAAAAAATGTGAATTTGTCAATAACTGACCTAACAGAATCAACAGTTCCAAAGGCAATATAAATTAAAGAAAAAAATATAGAAACCATGAAACATTCTCAATTACTATTTCCTAAATAAGTTTGCTTTATCTTGTTTTGTTAATACTAATGTGAAATGTTTTTAGTATCTCACATTTCATTAAACATTTTTATGCCAAATGACTGTTTACTTTAGACAGATGACAGAAGCTTTATATCTATTTGTATTGAACACAAATTTTGACTTATATTGCTATCACTTGATCCCACTCATCATATAAATCCAGGGGTATAACACTATTAAAAAGTTGTGTCTAGATTTAATAATTGTAAGTGTAAAATAAATTTGAATAGAAAATTACATTTATGAGAATGTTGACTATCTAGAGACAGGCATTTAAATGATGAGCACAGTCTGTATTTTTGATGGTCTTTTATCAAACACCAAAAATAAAAAAAACATGAAGTACCTGTTTTTTAGAATTATGCCATTCTCTGTTTCTTTTGTGATTTAATTTTGTAGTAACTTTAGGTGGAAGAATCTTTTTTAAATAAAATATTTTCATTGATCTATTGAATCGAACTCGAGGTATTATTTTTGCAATTTGCTGGCCATAATCAATAATGTGTAATATTCTAATTATATTTTCTTCAAACACTGACAATTGAATTTTTTCCATTGTTTGCCATTCTGCTGCATCTTTGTCAAATTTACATATGTTAGTACCACGTAGATTTATATCTTCTGGAAGTGGTATTGATTTATATTCAAGCTTTAATTTTTTAGCAACACTTCTTGCATGGCTAAATATTTTATTTTCAGCTTCATTTGCATATGTCTCATTGCTTTTAGGACTAAAATAATGCATAAGGATATTTAGTAAGTCAATTACACATTGAAATAGTGCTTCTCCACTCTCCCCGCAAGATAATATCAAATCTTTTTCTGTGTGTGCCCAATCCTGTAGTAATTTAATACTTGGTAGAAAATTATCACCAACTAAAAACTGTTGCAATGCAGTAATATCTATTTTATCTTCTATATCCAAATTTAAACTATTGGCACTTTCAATTGTTTTGGATTTGTGTTGAATGGTATTTGTAATTTCTCCATTACCATTTGTATTTTTTACATCTTCATCAGAATTTTTATCCATCTGTACATTAAAGTCCTCTGTTTCAAAACCATCACTGTTAGATGCATTGCTATCTTCATCATCAGATGGACATGTTGAGTCAGAGAAGTCACCTTCTTCATCAGTATCAGATTTATCACTTTCAATGAGACTACTCTCAGTATCACCATCACTCATGTCAGAACTCTCAGATGAAGCAACTCTACGTCTTCTGCGTCTTTTGGTCTGAAGCTTTTTAAAGTTTTTGTTATCACCATTCAAGTCCAGTTTTATTTCAGTTTGTATTATTTTTTCTTCATTTACAGTTTTATCTAAGTGTTCTGTTTTATTACTTATTCCATTTGCTATTTGTTCCTTAGATTGGGAGTTATCATTTTCATCCACTACAATCACATTTTTAGACGCAATTTTCATTTTATATTTTGCATCATATTCATTAGCTGGGTTTTTAAGACCAAATGATTTTAATTGTTTTAAGAATTTTTGTAGAACTTGTGAAAGAAATGCTAAAGTAAATGCTTTACATGTGAAAGCCTTAGCTTCATTTGTTTCATTTAATTTTGCAATAGTTAAAAGGCATATTTGAACAATCTTGTGTATAATGCCAGAGTCAAGGTAGGAAGGATTAACATTCTCTTCTTCTATTGCTAAAATATACTCATTGTATTCTTTATTAATATCGGGTAGTTGAATTTTAGTAAAATCCATTGCAATTTTTAGCTGTTGCGCTATTGAACTACAAATTTTAGGAATGTTGGAGTCATCTTTATCAAAATACCAAATTTCAATCAGAGAAAGGAAATTAGCAACTGTAACTTGCATGTGTTCACTTTGAGTCAGTGTATCAGATTCATTATAGACGTCACACAACTGGGCATTTTTTTCAAAAATCTTTGTTAGATTTCCAATAGCACCATCAAAAGGATTGAGTGAACTTAGGCAGTGTATATAATAATATACAGAATCTAAATTATAGTTTTTACCCAAGTAGAGATTTCCTAGTTGATTATATGGCATTCCAGATGACAAATCTAATTTTGCTGCTTGTAAATAATAGCGTACAGCAATACCAGGTTCAAATGTATTAAAGATTTCCACTTGATAGCGGCTCAAGTCTCCAAGATAAATAAGACATGTATAAATAACGGACTTTGCAAGTTGGTACTCTTCGTCTGTTGGCTTTACTTTAATATTCTCCTCAGTATCATCTTCAAAATAAAGAGGCAAATAATCAAGACCTCTAACTTCTATATTCATATCTGATTGTATTTTTGTGATAATATTGTGAAAGTGACCAATACCACATATAATATGGGTAAATATGAAATTATCGTAAGCATTATTATTTTCCCGTAATTTTTTGGCTGTACTAATTGTGTCATAATACACCTTACGCCAGAGTAGTTCGAGAGACTTCTTACCATAGTTTAAAGGATCTAAAAAGAAAAGCTTTTCGCAATTGTCACGTAACTTTTGACGTTGTGTTTCAATAGTCGATGTAAATAAGTCTACAATGGTTTGGCTCCCTGAACTAGTATCCCCCAGACGTCTAGCAACGTCACTGATATATCTGAAATATTAAAATTGCAAGATCAATAATTATTACTACAAATACACACAATAACACAAAAAGACATTGTTTACGTCATAAATCCAATAAGACGTACATAACCTAAAAATAATAATACTAACACATAGCATGTACATTAGGCTAGTCTTTTGAGCAAGATATACTTACCGATATACTTTTTTCGCGCGTTCAGCTCGCTCACTCTCTTTTGCTTCCAAATTTCCTTCAATAAGTACACTCATTTTCAAGTCATTTTATCAACTTGTCAAGACTTTGATTTCAAAAATAGTTCTGCAGCTTTGTGAATTTCAGTGTCAATATTTATATAAACCATGTCTTTATCACCATTATAACAATTACTCCAATAATGAAAATAAACTAATGCGTTTAAATTAATTCTAGCTAAATTACGAAATGTAGTAATCCGATTTGATGACATGACATTTGGAATTTTTGGATTGTCATTTATCTATATGGGTTTTTAGAGATTTTCATAACAATGTAATTACATATAACTAAAGACCTATTTGTGGTTTTTTTGTAAATTATGAAACTTAAATTTTTTGTTGTGTTAAATCTTTTGTTTTATCCACGCAAAATTTCATGGTCACCACTAGGAGTAACACTACAGTGTTTTCGTGATTGACGTTTGTCATTTAATTATCTGGATAACATTATTAAAATAAATGTCATTATCAGATGAAAAAAGAGTCTTGGCGGGAACGCGGAATGGAGCGGTTCACTGTGAGATATTATTTCTCAAACAATGTGTTTTATT
>DVZL01008970.1:0-10004 GCA_018236625.1 Lasaia peninsularis | reverse complement strand
CCTGGATACCATAAGGTTGCCTGGAAGATATCGCTGACTTGGCGATAAGACCGCCTTTAGTATTTAAGTTATATTTTGTATGTTTGTATTTTTTGGTGCACAATAAAGAGTTTTTCTATTGTGTAAGTATTTCTATATATAAGTATAGCTAAATAACACGAATGATGTAAGTATATAGCAGCGTTCCTCAACCGGAGGTCCGCGAGTATATGTGGTCTTCTCTGGACCATACATAAATCGCTCACTAAATGCAAAAGGGCCGCACAACGAAAAATCAGCAAACCAGTTTTATTAGAAAAATGTGATCTAAGCACAGGATATTTAAAAAAAATTAAAAATGTTAAATTAAAAAATATTTTTCATAATAAACAGTTATAATAACATTCTGTTTTTGTTTATTTTTGTATTTGTAAAAACTAAAATAAATATCTAATCTGTTTTTTTTTTATTAAGGGGGTCCGTGAAAACTGTGTTGGTATTCCTAAGGGTCCGTGGACTGAAAAAGGCTGGGAAACGCTGGTATGTAGTGTGTTCATTAAGGGGTTAGACCAATTTGTGTATTTTATCATTTTTATATTGAAAATGGTTGTTAGTAGTTTGCGCATCATTTTTTTAAAAAGTGAAGATTTTAGAAGTGAACAGTTACAGGAGTAGGTATATCACAGGACTGCTTTCGAAAAGTGGATTCATCTTAATTTTACGCCAAATCGTACAAATATACTCTAATTTTTATAAATTCTATTTAGTTTGTGTGTGTGTGTGATTGTGCGTGTATACACTTACTATTGCACTAAATCCAAGTATCCTGTAGAAGCCTTACCTGTAAAAAAACAATATTATTAATATTATATCCTCAAGCATCAGCACTTATATATATCATTTGTGGTTTTTAAGAATGACGTTCATTTAAAATTGACAAGAGTTATCGCGTAAAAACTTACAAAACATCATATATATTCATAGGTATATGAATTATAACTAATCGCTGTAAATTTATTTAAAAAAAAAACATTTATATACGCAAGAGGATCCAAAACAATGTTTCTTTTTACTTTCTCTGTTTGTCTGTACGTCTGTATGGTTATGCACGCTAATCTCAGAAATGGCAGAACCGATTTGGATGCAGTTATGAGAAATATGTTGTGATGGCCTTAACTTAACATTTAGTCATCATCATCATCATTTCAGCCAATGTAAGTCCAGTGCTGGACTTCATGATATTCCATCCCGACCGGTCTAATGCCGCTTTCATCCACCGACGCGACGGCCCGCTACTCTTCATCAGATCCTCTTGTAGGGGGTCGTCCCACTGAACAACTGCCAATGTGACCCGCCCAGCGCCACTTCAACGAGCTAATCATCTGCGCTATGTCCACAATTTTGGTTCTTTGGCGAATCTCCTCGTTTAGGATCCCTAAAAAGAAATACCGAGCATAGCTCGCTTCATAGTCCGTTGAGCCCGCTTATAGACTATTTAATTTCTAAATTTGATCAGATTTGATAATTCGTTATTAAGTTTTTTTTTGGTGTATTAATTATTTCCGTGTTAAATTGCAGGTGGATACAGATAATCCCGCGTTCCCGCGGTCGACGGCGTACTGGTGGCTCGGTTGTAGCTCGGCGCCGCGAGGGACCGTCGGAGGTAACGCGCGCCTCTCCGACACGACCGACACGTCCGACTCGGACGACGACGTCGGCGACATTTTGTTCGATGCAGGTAGGTTCGGGCCCCAGACTGTGTGGGTAGCTCTTGACCAAAGCTAAATGACCCGAAGGTTACTTGAGAAAACCTGGCAGATAAATATTTACGCGTTTATGATAATGAAAACGATTTAACCGTTTCGTGGTTAATAAGTTGGCGGAGGCTCGAAGGACCAATTTTAAAGTACTTCAAACACATAGATATGGCAATAAAAAGGATGGATATTAAAACTTAGTTACATAAAAAATAGTTTCCATAGTTAAGTACAATTGAAAAACAATTTTCATGCTTTAAACATTTTGCTTAAAAATGAGAAAATAAGTATTTTAAAATTGAAAAAAAATTGTTTAGTTAAAGTATTACTTAAAATGTTATACATTACATAACCTCATTTCAACCAAAAATAAATAAGTAAATAATGTTGGGAATATTTTTATAAATTTTATTTAAAAATATAATACATTTACAAATTATATTATTTCATTTTTAATATTTCTAATGCTTAATCCATTTTAAAACTATATACGAAAATTTATTTGTTTTAATCTAAAATACAGCTATGCTGCTAAAAAAGGCGCATGGAAGATAATCTTTCCATGGCTTTAATATTTCTACTTAATGAGCTACATGTAAATACTATACATGTAACTAGTCAGTAAAGTACTAATATTCTTCGTCTTAAGCCTTATACCGTCTATTTTATATGATATCGTGTATGAATAATGTAGGGGATTTGACAAGGGGACTACTTTTACACAGAGCGTTTGACCTGTGCAACCTAGAAGAGAAACCAGGTTTAATCCTAGATTAGGTTGCATGAATCCTGGTTTCGTTGAGCATTTAGAAAATGTACTTAGGAAAAGTCAATAAAATATTAATTGCGGTTTATTATATTATTGCGGATTACCAAGAGCTACCCTTAAAATAAATCAAAAATTAAACCTTCCAGCCGGACCCACTGTTTGTGTTGTTTACGCTCTTTGTTTTAGTCATAGATAAATGTTCAATTCTATAAATTCATAACTCTTCAATAATTCTTCTTGATGTGTTAAAATAAAATACAGTATTAGATTAGTTTTATCTGTACTTGACTTTAAGTGTTATATTGTTTTATTTATGTTATGTCATGTGTTTGTTTCTTCATTTCATTTAAAATAACTATTTCATTAATCATATAAATAGCTTACTAACCAATATAAAAAACTAACCTAAATGACTAACTCTATTTTTTCCCGAAACTCTTCTAACGTAGAGTTCTAACATTACTAAGTGATCAACTAATATGCTTCGCTCTCTAATATATGGAAAGTGCTACGCTACGCAGTGGTTGTCGGAGGTTGGTCCCAAATAAATATTGGCTTCTGGGCGCCCAAAAACCTACCTGCAATTGAAAAATGTAATTTTTTTCACATATTATCACTAAAGTTACACATTAAAACACAACGTGCTTTATACAATGATATCACAGCACATATGTTCACTTAGTACACTTGTGAATAAAATAAGCACAGTATTTTTAACAAGGTCAGATAAAATTGAAGCATCTCCTTGTTTTAATACAAATATTGTTCACACGTTATTTTAATATTTTTACAAAAATGCACAAAATGTCTCACTCACCGTTTTTTATTAAACATGGTGGCTGGGACATCTGATGTTATGAAGTGTTTGTGTTTGTCTTTTAGGTGTTAAATCATCCGTACCCAGATCATTCTTCTGGTTCAGGAAATAACCGTGGGAGTTCCTGAATCTGTACATAAACTATTACATAAAGAACAAAGACTAAATTAGCGTTTTAGGAACATTGTACCAGTGAGATTATTGATCTAGTGGTGATATTAGTACCGGCGGGCCTTGCGAGCGCTGCCTGTACGTGCGATTTTTTCTCATTTTGCATGCCAGTTTTATTTTTTTAAGCACTTTCGCTTTTGAGCAGCATGTTGCTTAAACTTTTCTGCGCTTATCTGCACTCTGTGATCAATTTTTACATAGAAGTGTTTTTTTTATAACGTTCTAATTTTGATTTTTTTAACGATAGAACGTTTTATATTCAAACTGATTAAACACTTTTATTAATTTTATGATATTAGGGTCGTGGTGCGTTTTTAATTCACATTTTTAATCGGTTTACGGTTTAATTATTATTTTAGAAAACTTATCACATATTACAAGTATATAATTATTATTTTACTTAAAAATATATAATTTTCTTTAAAAGGTAGTGGATATTAGTTATAGTAGTGGAAATAAATGTAGATTATAAAGAATCTAACATTGAGTATTTCAAGAAATATAAATAATTATAAAAGTTATTGGTGCCAATTCTAATGCATATGGTCTAACCTTATTTTAAGTGTATGCTATCTTTTTCTAATGAAATAAAAATATAAGATACAAATATTCCGAGTATAACAGATTGCCTCTCTAGTCGAGTGTAGTAGGACTCCAACTTTAATGCACGAGGTCTCGGGTTCATTTCCCGGGTAGGGTAATTTTATTTTGTATATTTTTTAATTTATGTGATAGTTTAAGATTAGATTTGTGTCCAAAATATTCAAACTACGACCTAAATCGTCTACTAACGTAAAGACACATAAGTATCTCTGCCTACCAGTTCAAGGAAATGGGCGCGACGATAGTTATTTAATAGATTAAACATAACACAATAGATTAAATGTCTTTGAAAATGTCGCGTCGAAAGTAATCTGACACTACTAAACAATCAAAAAATGTTTAATTTTTTTCTTTTGCTTACATTGATTGAAGATAGCAAACTGTAAATAAGTTTTTTAACCTGCAGCAAAGTTATCACCATTAGCAAATTTTGAAGAATAAAAAGGATAAAAAGTAACTAACATTCGATTATTTTGCATGTGAATACTGTCCATAATGTGGTACGACGTTATTCGATTTTAATAATAATGTTTAACTTTTAGTTACCTCAACATACTTTTAGTTACTTCAGCATACTTTTAGTTACTTCAACATACTTTTAGTTATTTCATCATACGTTTTAGTACTTTGTATGATGTTTTTGATTTTAAAATTGCATGTGTTAGTTTGTACATAAGTTCCGTAGATTGGTTTGCACAAACGGGTTCGGTAATAGTAAGTTTAAGATTTCGTGCTAAAAGAAGTTCATGTTTCAGTGGTCAACGTTCAGACAGGCGGAGCTAGAGTATAATATCGAACCCCGGCTCCGTATTATTAGGAGGGCACGAAACGTCCTCCGCCGCGTCTCCATTCACCCACATCGTAGGTTATCCTGCATTTCTTTTCATTAACTGTGAAATCCGGTCAAAACTTTTACCGCATTTCACAGTTTTCATCTTATTTGTCATTTTTCTTTACCATTCCATTTTATGTTTCGCATGTTTTAAATTTATTAAACTTAATACGCGCCTGATATTAGTATCTTTGTGTAACACAATAAAATTTTGATTGTTCTATGAAAATCAAGTGCGAGTCTAACTCGCGCTCGAAGTTTTCGGTACTGTTATTCACAATAACGACAAAAAATCACGTTTGTTGTATGGGAGCATCCCTTCTATGTTTATTTTATTTTGTTTTCAGTATTTCTTGTTATTGTTAAGCGGAGATGTAAATACCTCATCTATAAAAATGTCAACCGTCTAGCTATCGTGGTTCATGAGGACAGACAAACAGACGGACAGCGGAGTCTTAATAATAGGGTTCTGTTTTTATCCTTTGCATACGGAACCCAATTGGATTCGAATCGAGTGTAAATTTATTAACATTTACGTGTGAATGACTTGATACTTCGATCGCAATTATATCTCGGTTGCATGATAAAAAGATTAATTATAAATGAATTTGTGGGATATATGGATTTTAATCTTCTGCTAAAATATGTAATTAAAAAAAACAGTTACTGTAACGGACGAATAATCACTTTGATTTTAGTTTGTTCTACAGATATACTAGTAGAAAGGCAGTGTTAAACAAATTTAGAGCGCATGTAAACTTTAAAATTAGCACTTTAAAATATCTTAATTGTAGCACTTATCCTGTGCCAGGGATTTCCACATTTTTTGAAGAAAGAACTTTCAACGTCCAATTCAAATTGAAATTTTGAAATTTTCTTCCTTGAAAAATTGTGGAAATTAGCACTTTAGCATAAATTGTTGGCAAATAAGTTATTAATTGTTATGTCGGTGTGCAGAAGGAGAATCGGGTAGCGGCGGCAGTGGCCACTCTGCGGCTGCCAAGCGACAAACTCAAGCCGCGCTCGTACTTGCTCCGGTCTTATATGTGCTGCTGACGGCGCTAAGATTGCTGCCGACCGCCTAGCATATAGCGTCCAACGTAGCGTCTAACGCAGCGCTTATAGTAGCGCCAGTCGTAGCGCCAGACATAGCGCCAGTCGTAGCGCCAGACATAGCGCCCATCGACGCGCCCGTCGTAGCGAACGTCGTAGCGCCCGTCGTAGCGCCACTGCGCCTCCCACTGTGATCGTGTAGAGTGCCTGTTCGCATTCGGTATATTGTGTATAGCGAATGCTTGTTGTGATAGCGAATGTTTTTATACTGTTGTGAGAACAATAATTTAATTTGAAGTCATAGTTTTTATACTTAATATAAATAGATGATGTAAGTTTGAGTGTGATATTGACGTAAGAGAAGAAAGATATTTCTATTAAAATATTTAAAGTCTTTCGACTTTTATTTCGAATCTTTTTATCCAAGACTCTCTGAAAATTCCAGCCTTTTTTACTCCTGCAGTTTCTTTTGATTACACATCATTGATTTAGCATTTTGGCACTAAAATTTCAAAGATTTAAATATTTGTGTCAGTCAGATACCCAATATATATAGGAGGTGCTACGTGTATATTCAATTTATATTCTTTTAAGTATTTCATTAAATCGGTGCCTCGTACAGGGCATAAAAAAGTGTGAAAAAAAGAAATAAATAAACGATTGTATTTTATTCGGTTTATTTAACGTTTTTCTGTCTCTCCAATAATTCTCCTTAAGTTAGTAATTACAAGTTTATATGACAATATTTTTCGTTTTTATTTCATTTTCATAAACGTATTTTTTTAATAAACATCTCCACAATTCACCATAACACGGTCGTGCGACCTACTGTCTCAATCGGTCTAACTCTTAGGAAAATGCAAATGATATTAAACTTCGAAAACTGTCTACGTTAGTTGAACAAGATTAATCTTACTTCGAGTGTGATTTTCTGGCTACCGGATTGGTCGAACGCGGTACTCGAATCCGGGGCACGTCACCTTACCGCGCCGGACATCACACAAATCGTTTAGAAGGCATAACATAACTTAGTACACGATCACTACTCGAAAAACACCTACGACTCATCCTAGATCATATCAATATACATTAACCCGCGTACTGTGGCAGTGTTAACATGTTTAAACATTATACTACACTAACTCTCACTATATATCAGGCGATTAGAAGAATATAAACACAAGCTGTGCTAGTGGACATATGGAAATTCCTAACAGTGTTAAATAACCTCTTAGAGTCATCAAGTATTTACATATATTTATATGATCTAGAACTAATATGTAATATGTAAAGTACTTTTTAGATGGTTTTGAACAATGTTAAACTAAATTTTAATATTAATACGATTTAATATGACTGGTGGTTTAAAATATTAGGTGTTTATTAATTACATTCTTACATAATTTGTAAATTAATAATTTCAAGTGGTATAAAATAAAATTTTATTTAAAACCATAAAGCTAAAAATAGTATCTGAATATTACACTCCTAACAAAGACCTTTCTCCATTACATAGCAGCCAACTCATTCTAGACGAGTTAACCTCTCTTTCTCCAAATTCTGTGCCGATAGATGTTTAATTTTGGAGACAGGTCGTTGTTAAGAGTGTAATCTCCATAGAATATAGTTGGCTTTACGTTTAAAACATATGTAGGTAAAATGCTTAAGGCAGCTTACGTGTTAAAATTATATCAGTTTAAAAAATAATCTTATTTTCTTATCACTGTTCTAATAGTTTACAAAAAAAAAATGCACAATATATAAATATATCTAAAAATTAGTATTATTTCATCTTAACATATTTCTCATAACTCACCGATTTTTTTATAAAGACGTATGTGTACTTTCATAACTATTAAACTACCACCTTATTTGTTTTCGTCACTATACTTTTTAAAACACTTGCGGTTATGAAATCAAAACATGAGTACAGTTTGCGCTATAGTCTTTCGGGGTATCTGTAAAAATATAACAATATTGTCTTGGTCGTATTTTACGAAGAAATATTTTGAAGCTATAATTGGCACATTTTTAATTTTGGAAGCGGCTTTTTTATGAATGCGTTTTTTTACGAGTCTCGTTTGTCCATTTTCAGTAGGGATTTTTATATATCCCCTCCATTGAAATATTGGTAATATGACAATTAGATCGAAGAAAGAAAAATGCTGCTTATATAAATCGTGACAATGCTGGTAATGTTTCTGTCACCGACTAAAATTATTTTAAGTTATCGCTATCTTCTTCTAACGTAAGTAAAAGGAAAGAGAGAAACATGTTTTAGTCCTATCAGATCAGTTTTAATGTGACATTTTTCCATACGTTTAGCCTATCGCTTGGAATTTTTCGATTAAAAGCCGAACACGTTACTGTGTTCTGACTAATTGACAAGACTAGAATGTTCTATCTCTTTCGTTTTTCATTTCATTGGAAAACAATAGCATATACCTAAAATAAATTTAGACAGCGTGCAGAGAAATTACCACCAGTATTGTTGTAATTTTGAATTACGAAAGCATGTGAAAAATGTGATGTCCATTTAGTTAAAGGGTTCTCTGGAGCTTACACTCCTAACAACGACCCGTTCCAAATATAGAATTGCTAACTCTTTTTTAACTAGTTAACTCTTTCTGCCAGTGTGGTAGATATGACAAGGTCAAAATAAACCGATCTTAAGAAAATGAGTACTTGTGAGGATTTTTTTTATTTTTATGGGATAAGATAGCGAATAGGCATACGTGGCCTAGAGACACCATAGATATTGTACGTACATCGCTATCCTATGGTCAGGCTGTTAGATCTAAGTGTAACTCTATTGGCTACTCTACCCTACGAACCGGAACATGATTATGTCGTTAAAACGGCAGTAAAGCGGTGGATTCCTAACCGGACGAGTTGCTGCACAGCACCCCACCACCAGTGGTCATGTTGGAAGTTACCCAGTGACCCATGCTCACCTTTTACAAGCTGCCTGGTAGGAAGGCAGTTGGTCTATTTTACACAAAGGGTCCAAACCCGGGGGGCATTTTTGGGAGTGTAATCTCTAGATTTCTCTAGATCCTTTACCTGGTGATATCACGATATTTTGGATCATAGATAAATGACATTTCATCTGATAGTCTTATATTTAGCTTTCGAAAATGAATGTTGTATAACCGTCTCGGTAAGCGTACTCGCTTAACGTCACAGAACTACCGCGAGGCTCGGGTTCGATTTTTGACAGGGATAGACAATTGTATGATGAATATAGATGTCGATATTTCCTGGTCTGGGTTTATGTATTAATCAATATAATAAAAAAAATTAAATTATAAATTAATATAAAAAACATATAATTTTTTACTTAAGGGTTAGATCAATCTGTGTAAATTTTCCAAGGATATTATATGCATATATATCATGTCGGATATATTTTGATACTATGCATCTATATAACGCAAAATATTGCACCCGAAAGGTAAATCAGGTCAAACGTTACAATTTTGATATATGCTACATATAAATATGCTAGCTCTCCAAGCAACCTTCTTATCGCCCACACTTAGAGTTTTAAAAAATAGATAACCTGCTCTCAGATCTACCAAGTGTATAATTAGAGGTTCATCAAAATGGGTTTAGCCGTTTAAAAGAAGGATGGTAACTGACATGATTTTTTTGTATATTATATTATTAAGCTGCTAAGTCGAGCATGAATATTTGAATGTATGTAATCTACGGGGAAAGTACTTTAAAGAGGCTTAACGTAGATACAATTAACAAGGAGAAAAAAATATTATCGTCGGTCATATTTATATATTAAAAGCTTTTATTTGACTTGAATTGTATGATTATAAGTATGTATGTTCGGTTGGAATCTTAGAATTCAATTTTGAAGTAGATATTTTCAGCGATTAAGCTGAAATTTTGTTTACACGTTTAGTTTGCATGACAATGCATGATAAGGTACATGATATCATTCTAAATACAATATAGCGGACCAACCAAGATGGCGGAATAGTTGTTTTTAAAGCACTTTTACAATATGGG
>DVZL01008969.1:0-10004 GCA_018236625.1 Lasaia peninsularis | reverse complement strand
GGGGTTCGAACCCACGCTCCCTCTCGGGAACCAGAGCTTAAATCTGGCGCCTTAGACCACTCGGCCAACCTGACTTAAAGACTTTTTGTGAATAAGACAATCTCATCAATTAATAATGAGAAATAATTCTTTCTATATATATTTTTTATTTTATTTAAAATAAGTATATAAAACATACATTTTTTGAATGTCAACCTTAAGACCTTGTTAAGAATGTCAAAAAAAAGAAATACCTATATAAAATAAATAAAATTGGAATGTATGTACTTATTTAATATTAAAATAACCGTGTTTTACCAAATGTAGATGCAGGTATATATATCAACAAGATACCTACATATACCAAAATAACATTTTTTTAAGAATTTTCTTTTGTCCCTGCCAATCTCTGAAACGGCTGGATCGAATTTGACGGGACTTTCACTGGCAGAAAGCTGATGTAATAAGGAATGACATAGGTTGCTTTTATTTTAGAAATGTATAAAATAAAATAATTAAATAAAGACTATATTCTGTATATATCTCTGTATTCTATATAATTTGATCATCTAGGCCGAGTGGTTAGCATATACACCGACTACCAGTAAGGTTAAAGTTCTATTCTCGATAGGCATTTGTGTGATTTTATTGATGCATGTGAAATAAATATTTATTTCTGTATCTATTTAATTATTTAAATAGATCTATAAGTCAAGATTCTCCGAATCCAACATGTTTGTATAAAGAAGAAAATGAATATGGAGGAAGTACGATAATAAGAATCGTGCACTCGATATTCTCTGCCTAAGCCTCAATGGATCTGGCGTGAATATATGCAAGTAATTATTTTTATTATCCTACAACATATTAACTGTATAATGTTACGCAATACACTACAACGCGATGACGTCAGCCGATATGACGTCATCACTCGATAATCTCATTATTTACACGAATGGCACTTGTATAAATGTATATTTATTTATTTAACTACTCATTGTTATTACTCACACATACTATTGGTTCTCGTAATAGTAATAGATCAGAAGGCCACTGAAAATTGCTCTACTAAATCGAGTACCAGCGTAAGACGCTAACTTAAAACAGTAGTTTTAAAATAGTCGATTACCCTAGTCAGAACTAATGTTTCGTACAATTATAAAAAAGCAAAAAACAAACAACGTGAGGTTTTCGTAACAATCTTAATGTGTATGATAAATATAAGGTCTTTTTTAAGTATAAATTTTATAACAAAGATTTTTTTAGTTTGAAGTATATAGTAAAAAAAGCTTTAGTTTGCCCTGAAAGAATAATATTTATCGCTGATATTCTGTTATTGTTAACTTGTTATTGTTTATTTTATACCATTAACAGAATATTGCTGGTAGTTCTGCTGTACGCTAAGTAAACTCATTTTAGGTATACGCTATCTCTTTACAATGCAATAAAAAACAGAAGAGAAGCAAGCAAGAGATAGAACATTTCAGTCATATCAAACAAGTTAGAATATAATATAAATACTCCGAGATATGGATTAAACAGTACATAGAAATATCACATGCAAACTAATTTGACAGGACTGAAAATCTTGTGTCTCTTTCTTTTACTTGCATTGAAATAAGATAGCGATAACTTAAAATAAATTTTGAAGCGACTTCAGAATTACCAGCATTGTATTAATTTAGCAGGTTAATTTGGGAAGTGGAATTTGAGCACTATGTAAAACTTAGAACCCTTATAGTCCCTATTTCACAAAAATAAAGCAATTAAATTTAATTGAATTTAAAAATAGTGTCCACCTCTGCCAAATAATTTATTAATTTATTTTGTTTTTCTTTCAATCGCAATCATGTTATGGCGGTATGTAAGTACTTGATTAGTTTATTGAGAGTGTTAATGCGCTTGAAAGCTCTATAAGAGAAAACCATGGCAACACCATTGCTCTCATAAGTTCGTCACTGTCCCGTGTCTAAACTACTTACCTGGATGGCTATCTTACCCTCCGGACCGGAACACGCCTAGGTCATTGTATCGGCAGATAGGTAGGGCGATGGACCCGAGCGAAATAAGCCACAGCACTCTACCAGTGAAGTGTAAACCAAATACGTAATCTACAAAAAAAATTTTAGTGTTCTATAAAAAACACGCTTTTTACTAATATTAGTATACACATATATATCAGTAAAAATCATATACATATGTCTTACGTAGACATACACGGTACATACATATACCAATATAGCATTTTTTTAAGAATTTTGTCTGTTTGTTCCAGCGTACCTCTGAAATGGTAACGCTGATTACGATGCGATTTTTTCAGACACTGGTAGATAGCTGATATAATAAGAAGTAACTTAGGCTACTTATATTTAACAAGCGATCCGCCCCGGTTTCGCACGGGTAAACAATACATGTTATATATATATATAAAAGCCTTCCTCTTGAATCACTCTATCTATTTAAGAAAATCGCATCATAATCCAACTGATTATACCAAAACTAAGATTTAAGCATATATAGGGACAGAGAGAGCGACTTTGTTTTATACTATGTAGTGATCGAGTTCAAACGTCGACGAAGTCGCGGGTATTTCTAGTGCTCTCTAAATATGACACTTACTAAATAAAGACACGGATTACATATTTTAATCCTAAAACACGGAAGCTATTCTATCACCTTTTTTCTTAAAAAGCAGATTAACCAAAACGGCTGCATATCAAATAGGTTATTATATTATCTGTCGCGACTGGCGGTAACACATCAATAAACACCTCTGCGGCACAGCGGGCTGTCATATAACATTAGTTCCACTGAATTATAATACAGTGTATACAAAAAGAACAATCCCAACGTGTGCAAGTTATGAGCGACAGTGGGAAATACGGGAGAAATACGTGTAAGTATTAAGATATAGCGACAAGTTGGATTACAAAAATGTCACATCAATAAACTTATAACTTATTTTATTATTACTAAGCGGTATGAAGCTACAGTATTACATTTGTGGAGCAAAACCATAATACTATATATTTAAAAATAATTTCATCTTCCTTTGTGTTTTTTTCAAATTCATCAACAGTAACACTTTGAGTAGGTATTGTGTGAATTAGTATAAAGACTCAAGTTAATACAGGAACAAGAGACAAGGACAGGGATAGACATTTCTATTATAAATAAAAAGGTAACCATTTCCAAATACAATCCTTGAAAGGGCATTCCATAAACTCTGTAAAATCTGTCATTATTTTAACTCTCCAAAACTGCAAAAAACCAACTATCAATATTTTATTGTCTAAATCAGGTAAATATATTTTTTAATAAATTCAAAGAGATAACTATATCATATTATATAAACTTTAACTGAATTAAGTAATCAGAAAACAGTGACATTAAATTAAAAAAAAAATTAGATGATTTAAAAATATTTTTTTAATATACTGTTATAAAAATAAAGGTATTTATTCATAAAACGCTAAACGCGTTTAAAAACGCAATCATTGTTTAGACCACACTATAAGCCGATGTTCACACGTCACCCGCTGCGTACATTAGCTGTGTCCCGGTAAGTCGGCGCCCCGCTGTCTCTCATTGTGACCTCTGCCTAATCGCAAAACATTCAAGTTCGACAAGAACGACCATAACAACGGAAGCGGGGTTCATTACAAAAGATAGTAGCTGAAAATAAGCTACTTAATAGTTAATCTGTTTATATTGAAAAAAAAATAGACTAAATCTTCTAATTCTATATAAAAAAAGACCCCAAAAATCCTTACATTTTTGTTCACGCTTAAAATAATGTAAGATGCCAAAATAGTATGTAACATTTTTACGAAATAAAACCCGAATAATAAAATAAGTCAGATTTTTCAAATTTATATTTTAAATGAAACACATACTTAATATGTACTTTATCAAGTACCTTGACTAATCGTGGGTGTTCTAGTTTATCTGCTGGACTTACGAGTCGTAGATAATACTAGCACACCTCTGCCTACCTCTTCAAGGAAAATAGGCGTGAAGATACATACGTACTTTTTCACATGTTACATATTATAGAAAATTATTTTTGAATTTGATGAACGGTTTCGCTTATTAAAACAATCATCTAAAACTTAAGTACCTACTTATAAACCAAACTTACTTGACGGAGAAACTAGGTTTAGAGTCTAAATCTACTCCTGTCTTCTGCATCAACTCTACTAGATTAATATTAACCATTTTTCTATCCCTTTTTATGGGATGACAGCGAAGGCACACGGCTCTCCTATCAACGAAAAAGATACAACTGTAGTCAATAGGCAACATAGTAGTGGTAGCGTCACTGTCTTGTTGCTCGGCACAACCTGGTCCTGTTTGGATTGATATGCAGGTCTACATGCAGTAGCCTACCCTCCGGACCCGAACACGACATATGGTGACATGAATAGTTAAGGTGGTTCCTGAATCCACACGGGTTGATACACAGCACTCTACCTCCAATACCTGCCTGCCTATACAGCGTATTCCTGCAGTGCTGCTATAACGTTGGTGTTTGCTGTTCCTCTCCTAATACATTTGCCAGATTTAAGCGGTATTCGTCTTATCCTCAGTAATACGGTGCCTGTACTAGTCGAGGGTTATGCATACACGCCTAACCTCACAACGCATCGCGAGGCTCAAGTTCGATCCCGACAGGGACAGGCATTTATGTGATGAGATGTCTGTATTTCCGGGTCTGGGTGTTTATTAAATTTATTCTTGTATCTATTTAAGTGTTTCTATGTATTAGTATCGTTGTCTAATACCCATAAAAGAAGCATTTAATTTTACTTACTTTGTGGTTAGATCAGTTTATTTAATTTGTCCAGTACCTAATTATTTATTTCACTTATTTGTCTTATAGTACTAGTGGTCCGACACTTTGCTAGCGTATCAAACTTTTTTTATACCAAACACATTGAAATATCGGAAAAAGTAGACTTTTAATTTCTATTTTATTTTCATAACAAATTAAATATCATTAATATTATCATAATCCAATAAGTAGTAAAGAAAACAAATTAAAAAAAGTGTTAAATAATGATTTACGAAAACAATACGAAAAAAACCTATCCACTCGCACCTGGATCAGAACTAGACATTTAGTACAAAGACGAATATTAATCTAATTGTACAGTTCCAAAGAAATTAAATATTACTACGGAACCCTATTGGTGAAATAAAAAAGGGGCAACATTTCGGCTTCTGTATAGTTTCCGACGCATTAATATCCTCCTGATGGATCTTTTGATGTTCAGAAATGCGTTTTTTGTGTCTGCCATCTTACAAGAATCGCTTTTCGATTTTCGAACGGAAAACGATGTGATATTACTTTGTTCCACTTGATACTATAACTTAGATCGTATACTTTAAAATATTTCAATAATCTTTATTAGGCACGAAAAATAAATTTTCTTTAGCTTTGACAACTAAGGCAGAATTGTAAATTTAATATGGCAATCAACACATATAAATTTCAGTATGTTGTGATAAGCTTGCTTTTTGGATATCTTCTTTTGTCACTATATTTTTTATTTATGAAATTTTATGTATAGTAAGTTATAAATACACAAATCTAGAAATAGAAGCATAGTAAAACTAGACAGATCAACGTCAATAGGAGACGGTAACATAATACCTATATAAAAAATGAGTTCAATAAAAAAAAATATAGAAAACAAATCGCTAAACTAAAGTTTGCAAAAATATTTTGCTAACTTTGCTATCTATTTAAAAATACAAAAAGTCCATAATGTTCTTAGTCTGTTTTTAATTTTTTTCATATCTAGTTCTCCAAGCAAAATCACAAAGCAAGAAAAAGTATTAATATAAAAAAATATATATGCATATACAAGAACTACCTATTATCATAGTGATAGTGCAAAATACTATATTTAGAACGGAAGTTTCCATTCAGCACCAAGTAGAACACACCAAATCAAGGACGTTTTTTATTAATTTCAATATTAATAAACTTTTAAGGTGTTGAACATAAGAAGTCAAAGGGATTTTGGAATGAGTTTTTACTCCAAAAGCCATGATTCCGGTTGCATTTGCAAATACGACGATATTAAGTGAATTCTACGAATGTTGCCGGTTAAAAATCATCATGTAATCATGTTTATGATTGTTTTGAATGTTATTTTGAGGTTATATTTAATTGAATTTGGTTTCCTCGTGGGTTTTAACTGTCTTGACCTTAATCTTTGCCGAAAAGTTACTTTGGTAACATTTGTTGTTGGTTTTAATACGACCGCATAAATTGTTTATTAAATATTGTGTTGATAAGATTTTTTTTTGGATTAAAGTCAAGTTATCATAATCTATACAAATAAATAAAATTGGAGTGTCTGTAACAACCCCTTTTTACTAAATGCATAATATGTCTGTTTACAAGGTAAGTACATATACTTATAATAAAATCACCTCCGGATCGGAATACAGCCGCTTAATTTCTTCTCAGTTTTGTCTTTCTCTCATGTACAATCTAATGAAATATATGATACTTTAAGTAAAAAAAAAACTATAGTAAGATAATTTAGTTTATACAATTTAGTGCATTAATAATAAATAAATATTAATTCAGATTAAAGATGATCCCATTTGTCAGTAAACAACAGGGCGTGATGTGAAGGGGTTCAACCCTATAGCACAATGGATGTCCACACTACTCAGTATATTTCATACAAATCTGTCATAATCAGTCCAATGCGTATTATGGGTACTGACTTGAAGAAAAGCATTATATTTAAATATTGTATTCTTAATAATGAAATCAGAGAACGAGTAGGATTAAAAAAGTGTAAAAATCAGAAAAAGCATGCTCAGATGTTTCGGTCATGTTGAAAGATTGACAAAACAGATATATAATGAAAAAGTGGACGGTTGCAATTGCCTGAGGAGACCTAGATTGACATTCCACGACCAAATAGCTCTAGTATTATCCGAGGGTGGTGTCAAGAGTCTCCGGGCGCCAGAGTGATCTGTGTAAAATAAACCTTAACTGCTGATAAGACAGCGAACTAGCACAGGGTCTCCTGATGGTAAATGCCAACCGTGGCCTATAGACATAATAGATGTTGTAAGTTCATCACTGTCTATAATCAGGTTGTTAAGACCGTATGTGCAAGTTTTTATGTTTATTTTTTTAGATTTCGTCTGATTGATACACCATGAAGAATTATTCTATTCTTCGATATTGATGAAAATATCTAAGAAAAATTCTTGTAATTGAGTCTTGTAGATTTGATATTAAAATTGGCTTTAATTTGGATGAACCACTTGTTCCCCCGACTGTCCCTTTGCGCAGATTTTTCGCTACAAACCATACCATTATGATCCCAACAATGGACTTATGCCGCTCGAGTGAACATTACCTCTATTCACTTTTGTTGGTGACCGTATATTCCAGCTACCTGTATTGTGAAATCACATTAGGTTGTTTTGATATTGAAAAATAAAATAAATATATATATCGTTACGAATATAGCCCTGAAGAAGTAGATATTAGCTCCCACAGTATGACAGACAAGTCCGTCACCATATTGGATACAAATCTAAACTTTGGCAACATTATAACTTGCAGATAAACACAAAAAACTCTTAGAACAAGTTGGCCTATCCGGAATCGAAAAACTTTTTACTAAACTAAATTAAAATAGGGTCAAACTAATATTATAATTCTTAAAAGCCGACGTTCGTCGTTTTTCAAAAGTAAAAAAGGTATTTAGTGATACGAGCTTCAGACTTTCATTTCGGCAGCCCAGGTTCGAACCCCGCCATGTATCAATGAATTTTTCTAACTTAAGTAAATTTTTTTGAGTGCTCTTACTGTGAAGAAAAACATCGCGAGGAAACCCAGGATTTTGTATATGGTGACAGATTTGCTACCTTCCATATCGTGGAACTAATATAGTCGGTTAATCATAGATATGTAGTTCTGCCTACCCTATCGGTGATAAGAATTTTTTGTATTATTCCCGGTGCTAGTAAAATAATCCGACGTTCAACTACTACAAACGTCACGAAATGGTTTTTACCATACATTTATATACATTTAAATGTATCATTTAATCAAAAAACTATTAAATTTTCAAAACCACCTAGTGTGGTCCAGCACACCCCTCAATAGGCTAACATACTTCATATTGTATAAAAATATTTTGAAAACATTTTATCAAAGGCCATACAGATTTGGATGAAATAAAATGACACAGTTGTATGAACCCCTCTTATTATCCATTTAATATTGGGCCACTTCCTCCTTGTGACGGACAAATGTTTTAACCGACCTTAATAAAGATATATTCATATGTAGACATAAATATTTCATTGCTAAAAACAGTTTAACAAGCCTATATCCATATACGAGTATCCTCGTATAACTCTAATGTAGGAGTGCGAAGACTCCATCGCCAGCTAGTCAAACAACTAGTAGCAGGACTAAAACTTAGAGTCCTACAATATCTCGCTTGGATTGATAACCTATTCTTATCGAACTAATATCAATGCTCGCTATTGTCGAATTATGACGACACCATATTATTATGCCGTAAATAAAATAATATGTTATATTACTATAGTATTCTTGTGTTGTCAATTAATTGGCTACACACATTAAAAACCGGAACACAACTATGGCGAGCAATGACGTTATGGCATAAAAAGAAAAGTGGATTATTAATCTTGGGCTTATACTGTGTGTTCAGAATAATTGTACTTAAGAGATATTCGTTGATGAGTTTGAAAATAGTGATGAATAGAGCAAGACTTGGATAGTCTTGGTCTTGGTCTCGGCCTTGCTTATTCAGTCTAGGTCTTGCTAGTCTGGCTCATGCTTATTCAGTATTGACCTTGCTCACGTATTCTCGGCTTTGGTTTAGCAATAGAGTTTTAATCCACATTTTTGAATATTTTTCAAAATTATTTTTTTATCGACAATTATTCCAAAAGCCACAGGCCAAACCAAACTATTTACAAATAAGAATAAATATATTGTAACGTTATTTATTATTGTTCTGTATCCAAAGGGTAAAAAACTAAGACTACCTATTAAAAAACTAAGACCTATTGCTAAGACTTTGTTGTCCGTCCGTCTGTCACCAAGCCGTAACTTATTTCTGTTGTCGCCATGATATAATATACTAAAAAAAAATAAGTATATAAAGAGTGTTTCCATACGACAAAAGTGATTATGTGGCCGTTTTTTATAGATATTGATACGGAACTCTTCATCCACGAGTCCCACTCGTACTTAACGGATTTATTGATGATTATATGATCACTTATCACAATTGCGATGTGTTGAAGGAAAACATCGTGAGGAAGCCCGGATTCATTGGATTCGACCTAATCTAAGTTTGGTCCAAGTTTCGCCACTGGGTTGCAAAGGTCAGTCAGAGGCAGTCGCTTTGTGTAAAAACTGGTGTCCTAGTCAAATCCCCTAGATTACGTAGCCGACCCCGATATCATCTGATATAATACGGGACAAAGCTAAGACGGAGACCTTGATCTTGCATAATCGGTCTTGATTTTAAGATGGTATTGGTCTTGGTTTTCCTTTATCGCAAAACCCCGACCAAGACAAGGCTAAGATCAGTTTTGCTCATCACTAATCGAAACATTTGCTCACGATATGTTTAGGAGTTAGCGCATAAGTTTCGAACAAACAAAGTATACAATTTTGCATACAGTGTATTAGTATGGATTTCAAATAAAGGACCAGAAAGATCGCATTGTTATCGAATACATTGAAAGTCGGGGGATATTACATATCGTATTACGTTCTTATAGAGAACTTCCGTTGGAAAAAATGTTGCCAGTGTTATGAATAGGTAATACTACGCTAGTAACCTCTATGGTCTAGAGGTAATAGAGACGGTTTGAGTAATCTATGCTAATCTATACAAAAAAAATAAAAGTACATTGTCTATTTGTTACATTAAATAAGGGGCTGTCCATTAATCATGTGAGGCTCGAAAGGGGGGAGGGGGGCATAAAAATCACGA
>DVZL01008968.1:0-10005 GCA_018236625.1 Lasaia peninsularis | reverse complement strand
TCTCCCCCTGTAACATGAACTCTTCATAACTTAGAATTATTTTCTAGTTTTTAGTTGTACAAGAAATAAAAGCGTGTGTTTTAGTTTTTTTTTAAACTATGATTTATTTTAAAGTTATAATGGTTTTGCTACGTTAGTAACGAATTATTGACAAGTAAATGAATTTGTGTTTTGTGTGAATGTTTTGAAATTTATTAAATACATACACGACAAACATTCTATCTCTCTCTCACATCTGACTCCTTCAATCTCAAATCTACATGTTTTTTAATAAACAAGCAAAAGTGTCACGAGCTTCACAAGGAGACAACATATTGACGACAAGTTTGACAAGTCCCTCTTGTCACCGAGATTGATATTTTCCAAATACTTTGTATATAAGATTCAAAACAAATGTTACATAAAGATGGAACAGCCTCAGGAGGTATTGATAGCAAAAAGCATCTCGACGTAGGACATAGACATCATCATGGATGTGAAGAAATAGTATGAAGATAATCATTACCTAATACAAAAAAAAATGATAGTATACGGTGTTATTAATAACATTTCACAAACTTGAAAATAACAAAATAAAAAGTACATTTTAAACGCTACTTGTCTATTAACTTAACACCGCTAAGATGAAAAAAACGACGAAGAGACGAAAAAAAATGGTTAAAAAAATTAAAATGTTTAATATAATGTTTGAACGTATTTTTACATTATTGTGACATTCAAAATCACTAGTCATCACGACGAGACGTGTGACGAGTGTCATCCGTGGCCTATTAGCTAGCAGCCTTATTATAATAAATATACAACTAGCTGCCCGCCCGGCTTCGCACGGGTGTACTATACATGATATTGCATATAAAATCTTTCCTCTTGAATCACTCTATTTATTTAAGAAAACCGCATTGAAATCCATTACGTAGTTTTAAAGATTTAAGTTTACATAGGGATATAGGGACAGAGAAAGTGACTTTGATTTATATTATAAAAGAATAAACATGTAATGATATCATCATCATCTCAGCCATAGGACGTCCACTGCTGAACGTAGGCCTCCCCCAACGACCTCCAATTAGACCTATCAAAGGCGGCCTGCATCCAGCGGGTTCCTGCGATCTGCCCTATATCGTCGCTCCATCTGGTTGGTGGACGTCCTACGCTGCGCTTACCGGTCCGTGGTCTCCACTCTAGAACTTTCTTGCCCCATCGGCCATCGGTTCTTCGAGCTATGTGCCCTGCCCACTGCCACTTCAGCTTGCTAACACGCTGAGCTATGTCGGTGACTTTAGTTCGTCTACGGATCTCCTCATTTCTAATTCGATCGCGTAGAGAAACCCCGAGCATAGCCCTTTCCATAGCTCGCTGCGTGACTCTGAGCTTTTTTATGAGGCCCATAGTTAGAGACCACGTCTCAGCACCGTAGGTCATCACTGGTAGCACGCACTGGTTGAAAACCTTGGTTTTTAAGGACTGCGGTATTTTGGATGAAAAGACGCTGTGTAATTTCCCGAACGCTGCCCAGCCGAGTTGGATCCGCCGAGTGACCTCTTTCTCAAAGTTGGACCTGCCTAACTGGATAACTTGTCCTAAGTAGACGTAGTCGTCAACAACTTCGAGTATCGAGTTTCCAATAGAAACTGGTTTGGGCGCTACATGAACATTTGACATTATCTTTGTCTTGTCCATGTTTATTTTAAGGCCCACCCGTTGGGAAACTCGATTGAGGCCTTCGAGCATTGTGCCTAGTTCCTCCAGCGACTTTGCCATGACTACGATGTCATCAGCAAATCGAATGTAGTCACCATTTATATTAATGCCGAGTCCTTGCCACTCCAGAAGCTTGAAGGCATCTTATAAAGGATATTAGCCTTTAAAGTTGATATCCATTTAATTTATGAAAAAAGAGGTGAAAATAATAATAATATTATTTGATAATGAACACAAATTGATCTAACCCCAAAGTAAACAAATCACATGCCTGTATTATGGGTGTTAGACAACGGTACTAAGACAAAGAAATACTTAAATAGATACAAGAATAAGTTTAATAAACACCCAGACCCGGAAATACATACATCTATGTTCATCACACAAATGTCTGTCCCCGTCGGGAATCGGACCCAAGCCTCGCGGTTGGTTGGTAGCTTTGGGCGAGTAAGTTATCCGCTCAGCCAAGGAGGCGAGGAAAATACAAAGCTTTTGAACTATACAGCAAGTTGCGGCCATGCCATGACAAAAATTCATTATTATTTTTAAACTAGCTGTCCGCCCGCGGCTTTACCCGCGTGAATTATTTTAATAATACAGACAACTCTCAAAGGGCAGAAAATTTTCCGACTTATAATACTAATCGCGTAAAAACATACCCTATTTTTAATGTAGTAGTTTAAAAAGTAGCTTATATCCCTCCTCAAGGTTTACTCTATCTCTATACAAAATTTCATCAAAATCGGTTCAGTGGTTTAGGCGTAAAAACATAACATACAGACAGACATACTTACTTTCGCATTTATTATTAGTACAGATAGCAAAATTACATATTAATTACGTCTTAAATGCACTTTAAAAACAAACTTAGGATCCATTACAATATATTTTATGCAAGATACTTTCACAAAATTAAAATATCAATATGTTCTCGTTGTCATGTAAATGTAGGCCACCCTATTCAGGCCATCAAATGGCTCATAACGCCTCATGGCATCAAGAACATGTAATTGCATCAGAGGCTTCACACGAACCAATATGGCCGTACATTGAATGGTGACAATGCTAGCTCTGTTACAAAGACCTGACTTATGATCAGTATTGAAATTGTTCTTCAATACAATCACTGGTGCTTAAAGTTACAAATGTTAATTAATTTATGCTTTTAACAAAACACACAAGATATAACCATGCTCATATCCCGGAAAGGGTGGGCAGAGTTTTTCCCCGTGTTGATCCGGGTTCCGTTGTAGAATTGGCCAACTACCCACCACCCAGACTCGCAAGAGTTCGTAAGAGGCAAGCACAGGGTCTATTGTCACCAACATCGTAATATTGACTATTGGTGGTAGAGTTTTGCAAGGACTTGCGCGGATTGGTACAACCGCCTTACCTATTCCTGCCACAATAGCGCCAGTGCTCGCCATTCGTATTCTGCTTTGAAGGGTAGGATAGCCGGTAAACTTATTCACGCAAGAGGCTTACTATCCCAGCCTCAGGTTGGCAGCACACCATTTTCATCTTTGGTGTCAATAGACTATGTGTATTTCTTAACATCAGGAAATCCGTCTGCATGTTTCCTTCCAATATCATAAAAAAGAGGTACATACATATGCTACGATTAGCTGCCATATTGGGTTACATGATGTGAAAGGTGGCAAGTCCGTCGCCATTTTGGATACAAATTCAATCCAAGGCTACGTTATAATCTAAGATATTTGTGCCATTGGTATAATTTTGATGTAATTAAATAAAAAAATAAATTTTTTTATTAACTAGCAATTTTAAAATACGTATGAAACGCAAAACAGTTAATATTTTATTAGATATTAAAAAACAACTACATTATTCTGTTTCCACTTTTATATGCTATTTTTATGTACAAACAAACAGACAGAGACAAAGAGTTCTGTTTAATATATAGTGTTCCGTCATGCGGAGGACGTAATATATTTTCCTAAAATGAAAACGTCTAAAAATGATTTCTCCGGGGATCACAATGATTTTTGCTTTTCCCAACAGAAAATATGAATTTTCACTTTCACTACGAGTAAAGTCATATTTTGTAGATATTTAAAATACATTTCTACATTTTTAGTATAGTGTAGTTAGAGGGTAAAGACGGTAAACTTACTCAAGCAAGAGGCTTACCATACCAGTCACAGGTTCCCAACGTACCATTTCCATCTTTGGTGTCACAGATAATGTATTTCTGTTACCGCTATAGCGGCAATTACTTAAAATAGAATAAAATAAATATTTAAAAGGGACTCCGATACAACAAACGTGATTTTTTTGCCGTTTTTCACAATCTATTGTGGTTCGGAACTCCATGACGGCGAGTCCAACTCGCATTTGACCAGTTTTTCGTTTAGCTTGCTGTCACCCTTGACCTATTCTGCACTTTACATCAGGTGAGTTGAGGGTTAGCTAAGCTAAAAAAGTGTCTGTTTTACTGTTATATTCCGTCAAAATATTACAAATAAAATATAATATAACATTGAATACGAACACAAAGAGACGATTGTTGTATGGAATTATTCATTGAACATAAAACGTGTTTTTATTTTCATTTTTCTAGATAATGGTACGGAATCCTTCTCCCGACGCCCACTTTGCTAATTTAGTGGAATACAAACAAAATTTCGTGACGGTTTTTTATAGAATAATCCAGAAACGGCTCTTCCACGTCATTATTGTAGCCAGAGCTAAGACTAATACGAAAGCGTACTAGCTACTCTGCCCTCCAGACCGGAACATGACAATACCAAACAATGCGGGAGAAGTAAGTGGACAAGTTGTTTGCTTATTGGTATAATGTATTTTACAATAGTTCACCCACTACTCTATCCCCAAAAGCGAAAACGACGATGGCCAGTAGTAGTAGGGATATATGAGAGGTAGAGGTAGGTAGGAGTGAAAGGTTGCACCAGATTCTTTAGAGGTCAATGGGTTCGTCACATCCATTCGCCAATACTTTGATGTGATACATAAAAAATAAAAAATCTTCAAATAGCTCTTATATGTACTATCAATTAAAAAAGTCTATGTTGTCTGTACGTCAACATATACTTTGTTAATTGTTAGTTGAAGTTAAGTTAAAACTACAATTAAAAGCAAAAGAAACTTTTTAGAAAAAGCTTTTATTGTTTTTCGAGTTGCTCTCAACGAACCCTTTCATTTGATACCCATATCGTAGAAGTGCTTTAAGAAAAACTATTCCGCCATCTTTTTTGGTCCACCATATTGGATTTAGAATGATGTCATGTAACTTATCTTGCATTGTCATCCAAACTAAACGTGTATACAAAATTTCAGCTCAATCGGATTTGGATCAGAGGATTCTAAGAATCCTCCCGAACATACCTACATACATTGCAAGTTAAATAAAAGTTTTTAAAAACAGACTTTAATTTCAGATTTAAGAAGGTAAATAAGTTATATTGTTTATATTTTAGAAAAATACTTAACATATTATCATAAAAATGATACGATCATCAAAATCCATTTGAAATCTATGTAACATGTAACAAACGCACAAAAAACTTAAAGACGATTGAGAACACCCTTTTTTAAGTAGGTTAATGATTTTGCATCATACACCCTCAGATTTGCCATAGAGCAAACTATTTTTAACGTAAATTCGACCAATCGTTAAACATTTAAAGTTTCGTTAAAACACTTATAGACGTATAGAAAACCCCTCCTTTTTGAGGTCGGTTAACTGTTTTTGCATCTAATATGATACACAGATTCGTCCCACAACATAACAATTTAGTTTTTAAACGTAAAAACGACCATCAGCTTAATAAATAATTAATGTTTCGGTAAAAAACTTACTGACGAATTGAGAACCTCCAGCTTTTGAAATTGGTTAACGTTTTTGCATCTAATATTATATGCAAGCTTAAGGTTTAGCTTTTGGATCTAATACTATATAGGGATTCCTATAACAATTTACTTTTTTAACGAAAAAAACAACCATCCGTTAAGTAATAAACGTTTCGTTAAAAAGCTTATTGACGAATCGTGAACGTCATTTCTGAAGTTGGCTAACGTTTTTACATTTAATATTATATAAAAGCTTTTAGTTAAGCTTTGACATTTAATATTACACACAGTTTCGTACAACAATTTAGTTTTTTAGCGAAAAAACGACCATCCGTTAAATAATTAACGTTTCGTTACACGCCAAGGCAGCACAATTTGATTACGTGATATAAAACGATCCACGAAAGGATCTTAAGTGTTTCGGTCGCAATTCATAACAGACTAGCGATTTTTACAACCAAGAATAGAGTCTCGACAGCGTAGTGGTACACGCTTCAGACTTCCATTCCGATTGTCCAGTAGCAAACCCCGTCATACATACCAATGAGTTTTTCTAACTTAAGTACTTTTTCCGAAGTGCTTTTCCTTTTTTTCCTTCAGGAAAACAATGTGAGGAAATCCTGGATTTGTACCCAATATGGCGACGAACTTGCCACCTGTCACTTAAGGGATGGAATAGGATAGGGACTTATGTGGATCTTTTGAGAGATATTGACGCAGCGACATTTGAGGCCTATAAAATCAAAGGCAGCTAAACGCCATAAAGTCCGAAATGATATTATGGCATTTAGCTGCCTTTAATGATGAATATTACTTGTGCCTCCATCTAGAATAGCTAGTTGGACACCCTTCGATGTATTAATTTTACTATCAAACGTAGCTAAATCTATAGAAAATTCAGTTTGAAAACCGATATTGGTATCAAATACAGATGTAGCTGTATATGATACCAATATCGGTTTTAAGTTTAGTTTAACCACTAAGTCTACAAAAATCACTAATCTAAAGAATACAAAATGGTGACTGCCAGTATCAGGTTACATCGAATCAAATCATATCCAAAAATTATAGGAACCAAAGGAAATTCAGAGCTAAATGCGAGTTTATTTTCACTTTGTTCAACTGAGTTAACAAAAAAATGTCCTATGCGAGTTAGTAAATTTACTAAAAAATTTAAGATTTTGAATTAGTAACATATTATTGATGTTCATTGGTGGTGCTTCTTATTACTTATCTTGGTTTGTTTATCATTAACGGAAGTCATTCACATTTCAGAAAATCCTACATCGCGATATTAAAAGCTTTATCGTCCGCTATTATATGTCACTTGAATCTTACTTCACTGGGAAGAATTTCCCTATTTATGGTTCCGTACTCATGAGTTTAACGGAATCTTTTATCTTGTTACTAAGACTCCGCTGTCTATCTGTCTGTCATCAGGCTGTATCTCATGAACCGTGATAGCTAGACAGTTGTAATTTTTACGTATGATGTACTTCTGTTGCCACTATAACAAGAAATACTAAATATAAATGGTGCTCCCATACTAAAAACGTGATTGTTTTTCCGTTTTTATGGATAATGGCACGGAACCCATAGTGCGCGAGTCCAACTCGTACTTGACGGATTTTTAACTCCACCTCTCCACCCGTAAAAATAATGAATTTATTGCTAAGAGGCTTACGCACAAGGTCACGGGTTCGATTTCCAACTTATTGTAGTGATTTTTTCAGTTTATCTGATAAACATGAAGTTGCTTGATGGAACCTAATGTTGTGGGTGTGTAAAAATTATTCATTCATTCATCTCGACCAAGGCGGAAAATGTAGTACAAAGCCGCTCCTCTTAAAAACTTGGACCACATTTTTGTAGTACACTTAAATGCTAACTTCGTAACCAATTAGGTCAAGTAAGACTCGTCAACGAGGTTTAGGTCAATTCTTTTAAATTACCCACCTTATTAGCAAAACCTTTTCAATTTGTAATTTTGACGAAACGAGACATAGAAACAAATTAAATAAATAAGCATCCACAAGCCCATATCTCGAAAAAGGGTAGGCAGAGGGCAGAGGTGCATATGTACTTTATATTAGTCGATGATATAGCAAGTCCGTCGCCATTTCGAGCACAAATCAAGGGTTTTCTCCAGTGTTTTTATCGACGTAACCTTGCACTGTAGCCGTAACCGTACTTGAGTTAGAAAAACTCATTGGTACATGACAGGGTTAAAACCTGGGCTACCGAAATAAAAGTCCGAAGCGTTTACCACTAGGCCACCGAAGCTAAAAATAGATGGCTGTATTTCCGTTCGTCGCCATATCGGACTCTAATTGTTACTTTAAATCGTTACTTAAAATTATTTTTTTATTGTACTATGAACCTTGTGTCTGAAAATAAAAAAAATATTGTTATTATTAAATTTTCGTTATTTTTATTTATTAGTATCGTTGACTAAAATTATAAATGGCTTTGTGCGAGAGCTATAATAAACAAATAAATATAATTGAAGTGTATGTATGTAATATTAAAATAACCACTTTTTACTAAATATACATTACATGTTTACCAAGTGGATACATACACCAAAATAATATTTTTTAGCATTTACTCGTTAATCTCTGAAACGGCTGGATCGATCTTGACGGGTCTTTCACTGGAAGACAGCCGATGTAATAAGAAATAGCTTAGGCAACTTTTAGAAACGTATAAAATAAAATAATTACATAAAAATGGGGACGAAGTCGCAGGCGCAGCTAGTAATATATAAATTGCAGGATAAAGTTGATTTTCGGTAAACTTAATAGTAAAAAACAAAGTTACATATTCGATGAAACGTTAACAAACAAACCGACCATCAAACGTATTAATCTAACGAGTTCATTATTTTCAAGCTAAATCAAAAGTCCTCGAAACATCCTTATAAGTTAAAATGTTTGATCTTTGATCCCTTTGATTTTTTCATTTATTTTTGGTTATTATATTTTTCTGTTACAAAGTATTAATTTATTATAAGAAGTGACCTTTCATGTATATTTTTCCTCATGTATTTTATCGTTAATTATTTTGTATGCCAAAAATGAGGTTGGCGGTATTAAAATTATATACTTACATTTTTTGTTTAATATGTAGGATTACAAAGTACATATAGCATAATAATATTTTTTGAATATTTGTCTGTTTAATTTAATTTTGATAATCTCTGAAACGGATTTTCACTGGCAGACAGATAATGTAATAAGGAATAGCTTAGGTTATTATTATTCAGTTAAATTCAAACGTGGAGAAAGTCGCGGGCACAGCTAGTTTTGCTAAAAGTCGGCGAGTAGATTGACGGCACGAAGGAGGAACCCGCCGACAACTCATAGTAAGATAGTTACCGATGGTTATAGAACCAATCATAAAGTTTTCAAAATATGCACCCCACGAGTGCACCCCTCTTTACCTCTGTGGTCGAGCATAATGTTCAGAGAGATACTAGATGGCACTGTGCATTTCATCATCGCGTCTCAATTGACGCGGATTAATATAGTAAACAGTTCTGTTGAAATATTGGTGCCATTTTTGTGTAATTTCTGACCCATGTTTTCGCGTAATCTATGTCCGACTTTAAAGGACGAGGTCCCGGGCCCGATTCCTAGTAGAACAACTCAGTTCATCTGTAAAAAAATATGTTGTCTGACATTGGATTTGTGCCAAATGGTGACAGACTTGATGAGACTAGCCACATACCACATCATGGGACCAAATATGTTCGGCTAATCGTAGTCGCATAAATATGTGCCTCTATAATCTATATACATCTTTGAAGATATGAGAGCGACGATCATTTTTTTATATTTTTGTAAATGTTATTCTAAAGTGTATGACAAAACGCAACGTGCTTCAAGTACAAAATTGGTTCTATCGAATAAAAAATAGCGCAGGAAGCTTTTGGGAAGCTTTTTGAGGGACAAATGGATCGGTATACGTCTCTAGTGGAATCGTATTACTGAAGCACACTCTCCGAATAGTCCAACTTCACATGTCCAACATTTTTTACATGCTTGCAAAAGGGAAAAAATTACAATAGAGGCATGATTAATCCCAGAACAGTGTCAGCGCTTGTTCTCTTTACACTTTTCTTGTTATTGTATATCTTTTATCTTAACATATTTTATTCTTATATTATTTTTATAATAAGTTTCCAAAATGTCGTAAGAGACATTTTTATTTATTACATTTTTCTGTTACAAATTATAGATTTGCTTTAAGTAATGACATTTCGGGTATATTTTTCCTTGTGTATGCTTATCGTTAATAATTTTGTATAGCAGGATTAAATAAAGTATATTTTTTATTTATTTTTATTTAAAAATGGCTGACCCGGCAAACGTTGTTTTGCCTTATAAATTAATTACTAAAATGGCCATAAAAATAGTTATGGATACATGAACATCAATCAAACGTTTGACAGGTAAGAACAGTTTGTTTGGG
>DVZL01008967.1:0-10006 GCA_018236625.1 Lasaia peninsularis | reverse complement strand
AAACTATAAGTGTGCCAAATTTTATGCTCCTGCGTCCGCGCAATTTTCGTTAAAAAGGGGTCCAAAGTTTTGGCATCACGTATATATAGATAGTCCATTCGCTTAGAAACGCCCTTTTACACATCGCCTCACACGTATTAAAGGATACTGCGCGCATCTTCCGCCACTATTGTGTGTACCAACACTATCTAAACAAATTGATTTTATATGCAAGTGTGACTTTGTTGATCTAGTATTAATTATTTATTTACAAAATGATATCAACTTATTTTTTTAGAACTAGTCAATGTTATGTCTGGTTACAAACATGGTAAGTTAGCTTTTTTAAAAGCTCAGCCAAAATGTGTCCTTACGCACTATTAAGATCTTCAGTGTTTACAAACAACCAATATTTTTACATCAGGGAATCTGGCTTTAACGAAATGTACTAGGCTTTTTTGAAGTGTATATGAAAGTAATTACCCTGGGACTTCATCTGGTTCGATTCTATAATGTCGGTCAGCTTCAGTCTCCGACATTCTAATGTCTTCAGAGCCAGATGGGCTCATATGACGACTAGAATGATGTTCCAGTTGACGGATCAGATCTTCTAGATTTCTGATGCGGATGGGTCCGCATGGTGCTGCCTCATCTTCCTCCTCATCAGCTCTTCTCTGCCTCCTATGGTCTGCTTCGTGGATTTTTTCAGCACTTGGTGCCCGTTCACGCTTGTATTCATACTCTTGTAAAGTTCTCAGATCTCCAGAGCCTATTGCTGTGCCAGCACTTGCTCGCTGCGCTGCTGCTGTTTTTAAAGCTTCTATTATGTTTTCGTGATATCCGTTTAGATCCTGTAAAATATTAAAATCATATAATATTAGATCGTTATCTTCATATTAAATTGTGTAAATGAGTGAAAAAAATACAAGTTTTAATTCGACAAAATATTTCTTCTAATTAATAGAATTAGGATTTACTTCGCGGAAATCCATATTTATACAAAAATATAATAATTATTTTGCATACTCCCGCCAATTAGTAAATTTGCGAAAAAATAGTTATATTTTTATTCAAATATTTTTTTATCCAGCAGAATAACTCTATTGCTTTGTGTTATTTTATCATTCAACATAACATCAGCTATGAAAAACTCCGTAGTATGATTAATAACAAACCTATTAGAATTACGGACATAATCTCAGTGGCAATGTGGTAACTGAACATAGAATCTTTGTCGAATATATTAAGCGAACAGCTCTGCTATACGACGCAGAGGATTAGTGTAAAGTTGCTGTAGTAACTCTAAAAACCACTGGACCTTTTCCACGTGCTTGAAGTATAATAGATGGAGACAATAATTTAGTTAAATTTCATTTAAATGATCGTAGAAAAATGTCGCTTATGGCCAATATAATATTGAAATTAAATACAAGATTTAAGAAAAAATACCTTAAATTTATATTCCATATCTGCAACAGCACCAGAAGGTTCTTGGCCATCAGACTGCGATCCAGCTTCTAAGTGCTCGGATTGAGAGTCGTCGCCCCATTTGTCTTTTCCATCAACTGCACCATAACCATGCTTTTTTAGGATACCCTTTTCTGGAAGCTTAGCCATTGAGTTTGAAGCAACGTCTATGAAAGCTATGTCTTCCTCCCCTGAAGAGTGATTGATTGAAGATATTTTAGTACCTAATTCTTAAGAAATGACTTTGGAACTGCGAAAATTGGTCGTCAAATCATTTTCTTACTTTGAGAGGTTACTGGGAACGCTTAACGTAAATTTCAATGATGCTAACTTTACTGGGAATTTTTGAGAATAAGTCCTAATTGGAATATACCATTTTGCTATAATAATTTTTCATGAAATTATAGATGGTCTTTTTGGCTTTCTCACTATTGAAAGACAGATAGACACAATGTTGTCAATAGCCCTAATATATTAATGGGATTTAATTATGAATCATTAAAATTTTTAAGAGTCATTGAAATTGTGGGGAAAATTTATGTCCAATTTGATTGGTATATTTTACGAACGATAATAACAAAAAGAAAACTTTGCCTGCATTTATTTGTTGCCCAGTTTAGTTTCGTAAATTTTTTCTCGTTGAAATTATTGAATAAACATTGAATCGCCTTTTTGGTCGAGAGCAGTCGGTTCCCGACTTTAGGGTAGAGCAACTTTTTCTATGAGTTTTTGTAGTTTATCTGAAAAAACATAACTCGTGATAATATTTAATATTATTAAGACAACAAGTATACCTGAGTGCGTTGGTTCATCTTCACTTCCAGAATGTACCCTTTTCATTTGTTTGTGGTCTCTGCAAACGAAAAAATATCCATTTATTCTTGTTATTGGTAAAATTGATCTCAATCAGCAAGAATGGACAGCGAACATGCTGATGGTTGAATGATATGAGTATGAAATACTTCCACTATTGTCAGTCGTTACTGTTTTAAAAATTAACAAAATCTAATTTTGTTTGTTGTAATCAAGTTTAAAACTAATTTGTGATTATTATAAGGCTAGACTATAGGGATCTAATCAACTTGGGGAATCTAAGGGATATAATTTGTGCTTGAATTAAAAGAATGCATTGTATTTGTAAATTTGTCATTTGGCAACTCACGGGTATCTGCTTGTGTTGCCAGTTCCCGACATGTGATTTCCATGTCTGAAGATTACTCGCTGGGAGTCACCACGGCTGAGGAATTTCGAAATTTTGTTTTAATTTTGTTTCAATTTTTATCCGGCTTAATTTAAATGGGATATCCAATTTCAATTGTCAATCTCGCTTAATATTTTATGAAATATTTTTATGTGAATTTGTGAGATATTCTAGTGCAAAGTGCATTTGTGCAACTAGATTGTGGATTATTTAAATTGTGACTTCATATTACATAAATAACACTAGCTAATGCAATTTTGTGCAATATTGCACAAGGTAGCTAAAAAGGATCGAAAGCGTGTCTTTATTACGCCTAATGTGTGATTATAATTGGTTTCTGTCTTCACACGTACACAGCAAATGATGCTCAAAGATTCAAAGCGTCGTTATTTTAAGCCGAGTGTGTACAAGCGGAAATTGTGAGCAAAAATTTAGAGCAGTGAGGCGATAGAGCGCCAAGCCTAAGACATACCTGAGGAGGTTTCTGTTTACACCAGATCCGTTTAGAAAAGGAAACAGAGTCTTAATGTTTGATCTAAAACAAGGGGATCACGTGCTTTAGACGATGATGAAAATGTTCTAAATATTAGATGTATGTAGCAATATACTAGTGGGACATGATCAAGTCCAAATGCCTTTGAAAAAATTAACTCATTGGAGTTATACCGAAGCCTAAAGCACGTATATGTGAGATGTAGAATGAGCAAAATGATGGTGTATTGAAAATTACTTGGACAAGTCCGTCAAAATTAAAAAAAAAGACTAAGAAGATTAGATTTGAATGGTGTATGAGATACAGATTATAAATTATACATACCTAAATGTATTGTTGAAGGAGTGCATTTTTCCTGCATCCATGGATATGTCCTCTTGTGAATTGTTTGATGTAGTTGATCCTCCAGCGAAGTTTTTTGCTATTGGTTTCTTCACGTACGGGGGATCAAACTTCGGTAGAGTACTCTTTCTCCTGATGCAGGCGTGGCGTGGGAACGCACACTCAGATAAATCGTTTACGTTTTTAAAATTGGGACATTCTATCTTAGCGGAATCGAGAACACCTCACGGGGTCAATTTAGATTGCGTGTTTTCGTTTCCGAAAAATAATCTTGTGTATGAATGAAAGCTAACTCTTACGAATTGAAAAGCGCGTTTTCTGTATATCAAAAGTTTGATTCTAGACGTTCATGTGTAATACCTTAAGGTTTGAAATCAATTGAGTGGTTCATGTTTCATGATGTGCGTTATAACTTTTTGTTATTCAAAGATTTATATTCTCCAATATTGTTTAATTAGACCAGGTGTAACAAATGAAATATTTTGAATTAATAAAATTTAATGGAAAATATTTAATTGTTTGTGGTTGGTTGATGTAAAAAAACCGTTTTATTTAGTTTACTTTAAAATTGTCCTGTAAATATTATTCAGTTTAGTCGACTTGAAGTCGATGCATTCTAACTTAGCTATGTGCTTTTCACATTAGATGGCATTAAAGAAATAGAAAAACGTTTATTTTTCATTTACTACAGAAAATACCACTATTTTCAAGCCAGTATTCTTTCTTTCCAGTTTTCAGGAAGCTTATTTCATACTATAATCATCCAATTTTAGTGCCGACGATATTTAAATATTATTTTTTTATTCAAAGCCTTGCTTTTTTTATCTTCTTAAGACATATTACTAGGAATTGATAAGGATTTCTGGATTTGTTTGTTATGTATTATACAGTAAAGTGTTATAAAAATAAATAAGTTTCTTAGTTTATTTCCTTTCATTGTAGTAGATAGGTACGTATTTAGACTGTTAGTTATAATATGTTTAACAAATATCAATGCAGAAATAAAACTTGATTTTCAAAATATGTTTGGTATTGTGTATATTGAAGAATTTGTGTTAGCTTTCATCCAAACAATTTATTTTTATGGAGAATGTAATCGCAATATTTTGGAAATTTTTAAATAATGAATGAACGAAACCCAATTCCATTTCGACATTTATTATTCCAATTAAATAATACTGGTGCTTTTGGATATTATATTTATTTTTAACTCAATTTTCCAAATAGGTACTTAAAAAAGATAATTTACTTTTCGTTTCATTCCTCTTAGGAATTAATGTTAATGATAATTAATTTAAATAATAGATTGATCTTAGCTTAGGTGATTTGTGATTTTTTCCATTAAAGTATTTAATGTGTGAAGGAATTTCACAAACTGTAGATATGTACAGTTAAATTTGTTTTTTTTTATATTTTTTAATGGAATAAATCACACTGATTGCTTAAATATAACATTAGGCTTCTAACTAGATAGATAGCTGCTTGAAAGAAGGTTTCGTGCATCGGCACATTCGCTTTTCGTGCAAAAGTTTAGAGAATTTGTGGAAGTGACAATGATTGGTGGTTAGAGTCGAGCCATCTATATCTTTATTTGTATCAATCATAATTTAGCGCGATAGAATACTGATATGTACAATGTTAATGAAATGGGCTACGGTGATGTAAATCTATGATCGATGTCGTGGTGTATATCAGTCGAGTAGAAAGATATAGAGGCGATCGTGTCGTCGGGACGCAGTCCTCGGCGCCCGGCGACGCGGTCTCCGACCAAGAAAGGAAACGAAAACGATTCACAGTTCACATAAGCCAATGCATACATCCAAGAGCCCAGAATCTTAAGGGTTTGAATCGAGGTGTCGCTCGAGTACAACGTGGAAAGCCTCGTCGGCATGCAGCGAGGCGGCCGGACGGCGACGCCTCGCTCGGCGAGTTGCGCTGTGGCGCGTGTGGCGCGTGGCTCGGACGGCGCGGTTGGCGCGGGGGACGGGGCGCGCGCGCAGGGCGCAGGAGCGGGGCGCGGGTGCGGGAGGGGGCGCGGGCGGTACGGGGGGCGAGCGAGCGGGGCCGCGGGCCGGCCGCCGCGAGCATAGAGCCACAGAACCACAGATCAAATGCAGTTGAGGCGCCACACCCGCCAGCTAGCTCTACGACCACAACGTAAACGACATAAAAATCACCAAAAAACAAAACAACAAAAAAATAACCAATCGTCGACTTTAAAAACGGAAACACCAACGCTAACGTCTAAAATAAACATACAAGTATACGAAGGTGACGATTTAAATTTCTCCTTAAAGACTACCTTTGGTCTGTTTTCTGCTCACTAACCTTAGGCACAGGGAGAAGTTTTTGTGTACTACGACTGACCTGTAGCAGAGAGCGCTCAGGGCAAATACTATGAATACCCCCCCTACCACAGACATGAGGACCGCCACGAGGAATACCGTGTTCGAGCCGTGGTAGTTCTCTGCGCCCAAAGAGAAAATTATATGACACGCGGGCCGGCGAACGGCCGTCGTCCCGCGAGCCGGCACGGCACGACACGGCACGCGGGAGGACGGCGCGAGCGGCGCCGGCGGGACCCATACACACGTCACGACACGGCAGGCACGACGACACAGTGCGACAACACCTAGTTACCGGCCGTTACCTGAAGCAATACGCCGTCCATGCAAAACCGACGAACACGGACAGCACGACCGCGAGTAACAACAACACCATGATCATGGTGCTCATCTTATTGCCCTCGTGTTCACCTGCAAGAGAGGGGTCCCGCGCGTTAATGCGCCGGCGCCGCCCGCGCAATATGACCACGCCCCGTCGAGCATTGCCCCTATATCCGATCACGTGGCCGACTTTATTTATTTATTAAGAAAAGTATAAAAGAATATAAAAAATAAATAATACTTGGATTTTGAAGAGCAGTGCTCGCGTACGTTCGGCCAATTTATAAAAATCACATTACAATATTATATGAGAGAAGAAGAAGACACCTGTAAACACAAAATAAATAATTAGTATACAGAGCTCACAATTAAAACATTGCAAAAAAAGATTTCATAACAAATGAAAAGACAAATTAAGTTTGAAAATAAAAGGTCAATAAAATAAAAACATGTAAATTCAAATAACCGAAGTTTTCATAAATTGATAACTCTAAATTACGTAAAAATTTTCATTAACTAAGAAATCACAAAAAGAGAATAACTAAAAATGCAACTAAGAAAAGTTTTTTGAAAAAAATATTTTAGCTTATTTTGAATACAAATCAAATGCTTAAATCATTAGTTTTTTTATTTATACAGTCTTTGATGGCGAAAATAAACCTTCAGTAAGTTTGTTTACTATCCTAAAATATGCACAGAAATATAATTTGTTTGGTGATAAAAATATAATTCAAAAGAGAAATCTCCGAACTTTGTAATTAACAAATATTGATCGAACCTCATGTTTAAAGAACTTTTTGTTCGATGATTATATTTGTCACAAATGAAAAAAAAATACATTGATACTAATTCAAAAATTGTTTCCTCGTATCATTTTAGACTGTCTGTGGCTTTTTTTGTAATAAACTAAAAAAATAATATAAAAAAATTCAATCTTAAGTAATATGTGGAAAAAAATATTTCTTCTTAGCTTTATCCCGCATTATATCAGATAATATCGAAGTCGGCTATCTAAACTAGGGAATTTGTCGAGGACACCAGTTTTTACGCAACTGCCATCTGACCTCTGCAAGCTAAGCCCAAACTTGGATGAGGTCGAATTCAATGAATCCAAGCTTCCTAAGGCACTCAGAAAATGTAAATAAGTTAGAAATACTCATTGGTACATGGCCGGGTTCGAACTTGGTCTACCTGAACGAAAGTCCGAAGCTCCGAAGCCAACGAGCCTGTATGTGAAAAAGAGAGAATGTCCAATTTTATCAAAATCCGTTTAGAGGTTTCAGCTGTGCGTAGATAAATGATTCAGTCAGTCTCTATTTTCTATTTCAGACTTGACCATAATTTTATAGTTGCGCAAGAAATTTCTAAACTTTTAGTTGAGATTTGCTATAAACATTCTATAAAAGTACTACCTGATTCGGCAAACGACTTGAACGAACGACTTTTTCAAAAAACAAAAATGGGATGGACAACCGTTATTTATGGGTATAAATAATAACTTCTTAAGCTGTTAGAATAGCTTCTATTCTCAGACCTACTAAGTAGGTACATATAAAGTTGCATCAAAGTCGGTTCAGGTGTTTCGAAGTACGGTACTCAACACTGGGAAATTCTAATTATTAATTTAATTATAATTCTATATTAGAATTATAATTAATTATAATTCTATATTAGGTTATGTTGATTTTTTTATTATTGGGACAGACTCACCATATGGCGTTTCCTTTTTGGTCATGTTGTAGGCGGCTTTCGTGGCGTTGTCTGGCACCCAGGGTGTCGGAGATGGCGGCAGGGCATCTGGTTGGGAGCAGTCCGGACCCGTCCAACCTCTGTTGCAGACGCATCTATTCGCATTGGAACAGATCTGGAAACGTAATAAAATCCCATTATGAACTGGAATTATTCCTTTGGGACTCGAAGGTAAACAAGCAGACAAATACCCTGATTATTCCTACAAGCGTGTTCCTGGATCAATGTAACTTGTGTATCTTTAAGGTCAGAGTGAATGAGCTATTTCTAGACATGTTTCATCTTCGGCCGCTTCACATTAGAGCAAATGCTTGCAAATAAAAATAAAACCCGCCAAGTGCGATTCGGAGTCGCGCACGAAAGGTTCCGTACCATTATATCTGTAAAAACTGCAAAAAATTACGTTTGTTGTATTGATCAGTTTTTATAATTCAATGTTATTCTGCTTTTAGTATTCGTTGTTATAGTGATACTATGACGTGTAAAATGGGTAAGGTTTTGCTTACAGAGCACAGAATTACCGCCGCACGGTCGCAGGCGGCAGTAATTTTTTGCTCTGTGGTTTTGCTGCACATAACTCTACGACATCGTCTTTGGTTGAAATTATAATTAATTTATAATTGTCTCCATAAATAAATAAATAAATATCGTCACGCCCATATCTCCGAAAGGGTAGACTAAGGTATTTATGCACCCACTATAACAAACGATAATAGATCCTATGATGTGACACGTGAGTGTAAGTCCATCGCCAGATTGGGCACACTAACTATTTTTTGATTAAAATCTGATTTAAGCTTTTATCTTTAGTTAAAAAAATTAGAGTTTTATTTTGTTTTAGAACTAAACAACTAAAACTAAAACTAAGCATTAAAATGTGCCTAATGTGACGTCTGTGTTTACAAATGAAATAAATATCATATCTCAATATAAAATAATCAAATTATAATTTATAACTCCTCCGACTACGCCCTAAGGCTTCCTCCCGATGTTTTCTTTCACCGTAACTAAACTCAGAAAATGCACTTCAGTTATAATAACGCATTGGCATTTGACAGGAGTCGAACCTGGACTACCGAAAATTAAAGTCCAAAGCGCGATAGGCAACCGAGGTCTTCATTAACAAAGCAACAAACCTCATACACGTATCAAATCTAGAATAATGGCGTCAAATTCGAATCAAACTTCAATCTCTAGATATAATTCATCTAACAATAGATCCCGTTAACATTGTCCCGACAACCAACGTGATGTCAACTTGGAACAAGTTTACGACAAGTTAAATTTGGTTTATATCAAAGGAGGGAAGCAAAACGCATTATTATCCGCGGCCAAACAGGTGCTAACAACTTGTCTCAAGTTTTAACGGGATTTAAACTCAGCGCCCATGTTAGATCAAGTTAAAACGAAATCTTTAAGAGCCTTAGAATAGAATTGTAAACAAAAGCTATAAACTTTACACAATTTTAGATTAAAACAATACTGGATAAATCATATTTCACGTGTTTTAACACAGGTTTGTTATTAGAAACTTGAGAACACTCGGTACCCATGTTGTATCGAGTTAAAACGATATTTTTTTAAGAACTTTGGAATTGAATGATAAGCAAAAATATAAACTTTATACCACTCTAGTCAAAAACCAATACACGTTTTGACACGGGTATGTTATTAAAAACTTAAGACAAGTTGGTCTCTATTTTTAACGGGAATTATACTTCGCGCCCATTAGATTGAGTTAAAACGAAATCTTAACGAACTTCAGAATAGAATGGAATACAAAAGCTATAAACTTTACACTATTTTAGATGAAAACAATACCGAAGAAATCATATTCAAAGTATTTTAACACGGGTTTGTAATTACTTGAGACAAGTTGGTCTCAAGTTTTAACGGGATTGACACTCCACAACCATGTGGAGTGTCAATTGACATTGACACTCCACACAAAATTTATTTCGCTATTTAATTTATGACCGCCTCGTTGGCCGAGTGGCTAGCGTACACGCCTAACCGCATCGACTAAGCGCGCGGCTCGGGTTCGATTCCCGACGGGGACAGGCATTTGTGTGATGAACATAGATGTTTGTGTTTCCGGGTCTGGGTGTT
>DVZL01008966.1:0-10006 GCA_018236625.1 Lasaia peninsularis | reverse complement strand
CGCGATTAGTATTATAAGTCGGAAAAATGTCTGCCCTTTGAAAGTTTTCTGTATTATTAAAATAATTCACGCGGGCGTAGCCGCGGGTGGACAGCTAGTATAGAATAAAGTAAAAAATAAAAGAGGCTCCAAATTTGAACGAGATTAAAATACAACAAACGACCCAACCCAACCAATAGATATCGCTATTTAAACTTAGATCGCGGTAAAGGTAAAGAATCGTCTTTTTATATATTCTCAGAATATTGAGTTACATATTCTCTTCAAAGCAAAGTAAAAATATATAGCAGTACCTATGTGTAGAATAGATCATTTGCCTCCCTACCAGGTAGTTCGCAAGAAGCGAGCATGGGTAACGGGTCACAACCAACATGACCACCAGTGATAGAGTGTTGTACAGCAACTCGCCTGGGTAGGGATCCACCGCCTTACCTTTTCCTACCGTCGTAATTGCATTGTCGTGTACCAGTCTGGAAGCTAATGTAGCCGCTAGACTTGCACATAAGGTCTAAAAGTCTGACAACAGAATTTATAGTAATATATCATTCAGATGCAGCAATTATTTACCATATTACTCTGTTAATTTAATAGATATTTGCTATAAATATATTGTTGTCTCAAAAACTATTTAAGTCTTTTTTCGAAATATTTTACAGATCGAAGTGTAGAAAACAGTTTTATTTTACATAATATTCAAAAAGTAATAATACTATTTTAATTTTGTACATTCTGTGAAGCTACAGAACAATTGCTTACGCAATCAAAAGCTTCGATACTAAAATAATATTATGATCACCATAAGTAGGTATCATCTTAGAACAACCGAGAAGTCTCTCAATATTATGATAGCATAGAAATTACAAATTTAAGTGCTATCATAACATTTATGAAGACGGGTTTGATTGAACTGCACCACAAATTGAGATTTAAATTATATCATAGACTTGATTAAATTATTAATTTGGATATTTCAACGTAAACGGTTAAATTGATCCTTAATATCTGAAAGAAATTCAAAATGTCTTATATAAAAAAAATAATGTCTAAATGTATTGCTGAGTGAATGATATACGTCACACTTTGTGCGCAATTCCGACTCGTACTTGAATTTTATAATATTTCTTGAAGTACGAAGATGGTTGATAGGGGAAAATTTAAAAATTGTCTTAAAAAGTCTAAAAACAACGCTATTCTATATCCCCATACAAAATGTTCCTAACAATACTTAAAATTCAATTTGAACTTTAACACCATACAATAAAGTTGAAGCATTAGTGGAGGGGTTCCAGGAAAGCAAAAACAATGGAGTGACGTTAGTATCGTATAAATATTAATGTCAATTTTTGTCAATACTTATACAATGGTGATTTTACTCGCTGAAATTGGAGAACGCCTGGACAGATTTGGTGTATTTTGGTTTTAAATTATTTGTAAAAGTCCAGGGAAGGTTCAAAAAGGTGAGGTAAATATATTCAAAATTGACGATTTTATTAATTATTTTAGTTTTCAATATAATTTTAATTCCTTAAGTGCGACGGTACGAAGATCGCCAGGTAAGCTAGTACAAACTACACACACGAATATAGCCTTAACAAAATTATATGCTCCTGTTGAGTGTTCGTAGTAGTATTCCCTAAATACTAGACTAGACTATACATGATAAGCGAGAACGTGATGCCGTAGCAGTAGCATCTAGCTACGGCGTAGACTCGTAGCACCTACGAGCGACACGTCGTATGAGATATTGCGTGCGTAGAATATTCTTTGCTCATCTCTACAATCAATATTTTTGTACATACATATTTTTGAACCAAACTTTCTTATACTTTGCTACTAATATACTTAAACTACTATTCAAATATTTTGTTTTACTAACTTTTAAAATGTTGAAACCGCAGATGTATACTTGCAACCTAGGTTTACCTGGGTTGATAAATAAAGGCTATCCTCGGATAAATAACTTCAATTGATCTGACTTAAAAGTAAACAAATGGCACGCTCGTGTTATGGGTATTAGTCAACGGTATTAATACATAGAAATATTTATTAGATCCTGGAATAAATTTTTCAGACACCAGATCTGGAAATATAAACATCCATAATCGTCACACACATGCCTGTACCCAACACGTATGCATCCATGATTAGCCGACGATATTAGGTCCCAGGGAGTGACAGGTGGCAATTCTGTCGCAATATTGGGTACAAATTCCCGGTTTCTTGAGTAAGAGAAACTCATTGGCAATTGGGTTCATCCTGGACTACCTAAATGGAAGTCCAAAGCGCGTACCACTGGACAACCGAAGCTCAATATTATCTTTGGAATAATTACATAGATTGGCCTCATAGATTAAATTCAATAATAATAAAATCGCCTTTATGATGTAACGGTACAGCTATTAAGACATTTAGCCTCGTAAAGTCCCGGTTTCAATTCCCAAGTCAGGCAACTTTTCTTAAATGTTTTTGGGATTATTCTGTTTAAGCATTACATTACTTGGGATTCGTGTCGAGTCATGGATATATTCCAGCACACCTCTGCTTACTACTTCGGGGATATTAGGCGTGAAGGTACTTTATTTTATTTATATTCCTGTACTGTAGGTGTAAATCGACAATATAACCACACTTAAAATATTATAATCCTTTGTTTGTAAAGTAGTAATTTAAGTAAATGATGAAGATTTTTTTCAGTTTTAAGGTTTCGTACCCAAAGGGTCAAAACGGAACTCTATTAATGACACTAAGAATTATATTAATAACATAAATAACTTTCAAAGGGCAGACATTTTTCCGACTTATAATACTTATTATATAAAAACATGCCTCTTTTTAATATAGTCGGTCAGATAGTAGCCTATCTTCTTCATCAAGGTCAAACTTACCTCCGTACTCAATTTCATCAAAATCGGTTTAGTAGTTTAAACGTGAAAGCGTAACAGAGAGACAGCTAACAGAGTTACTTTCGCATTTATAATATTAATAGGGATTAAAGTTCGGTCTTCAACACTTATATTGTTATTTAAATAGTCTTTAAATTAATACCCACATCTGAATCTTTGATGTTAAACGTTTTCCCACATTTTATTATTACGTATTTTGAAGCCTTGATGCTTTCAGGAAGCAGCTTGATTTTTCCTAAATCAGAAATAATAAGCAAAGCAGGTAAGGAAAATAATAAAGTCCCAGAAGTTTAATCTATGTTAATAGATTAAGAACAAGACCGCGGTAGAAACAAGGTGAACTCAGGGTCACGCCAGGATAAACTGGGGTAACATTATCAATTTATCGACGCACCGCCTTCTGCACCTTTATTATATTAACATTATTTATTGGTTTTGGTCCCCGAAGGATTTGTGCCAGTGGCTACAATTTTGGATTTTGCTTAATACATATTTCCTCAACAATATATTATAAGATATTGTCTGATAAAAAAGAAATAAAACTGGCCAAGATCAAGTCAGACTCACGCATGAAACGTAATCTAGACAGTTGAAACTTTCACAGATGATGATGTGTTTTTGACCACCTTGTTGGCCGAGTGGCTGGCGTACACGCCTAACCGTATCGACTAACCGCGAGGCTCTGGTTCGATTCCCGACGGGGACAGACATTTGTATGATGAACATAAATGTTTGTATTTCCGGGTCTGGGTGTTTATTAAATTTATTCTTGTATCTATTTAAGTATTTTTATGTATTAGTATCGTTGACTAACACCCATAACACAAGCTTATAATTTGCTTACTTTGGGGTTAGATCAATTTGTGTAATTTGTCCAGTAATATTTATTATTTACTAGCTGACACGGTGAACTTCGTGTCACTGGATACATGAACATCAATCAAACGTTTGACAGGTAATCAACAGTTTGTTTGGGAAAATCAAATTGTCGTTTTTAGTATTTTCCTTGCATTTTTGTTATATTTTCTCATCGTTAAAACCTTCCCTGGACTTTCACGAACATTTCAAGTTCAATTTGGTTAAATCGGTTAAGCCGTTCTCGAGTTTTAGCGAGCCTAACGAATGGAAATTCATTTTTATATATATAGATTATTCATACGTTTTGTAAGTTTCGACAACCCTAGATAGGTGACGAGCGTAAGATGGAACGCAGTAAGTCCGGCATCGAATCCGTGCGCGTGCGCTTATGTACGAATTGCATTCCCATACAGGGTAACGGAGTTAGTTTTCCCTTCTCCCTCAGTCCAGAGGTCTTGTGGCGCCCTCTCGCTCGCGCAACATGAATGGAGGCGCCTTGGAATGCGGTCGTATGACGTCGGCGGCGCCGGCACCGATCTTGGTGCACTTCAACATAGGGCTAGTTTTACCTTCCTCAAGTGATGTTTTGCGTGCAACGCTTGTACTACTATAACATCGTTTTTAACCCCCAACTGAAAAATGTAGCTTGTGTGTATGTGGAATGGTAGCTCGTAAACTATTGGACCGTTAATATGTATGCAAATTTGTCTAGTTTGCTGTCCAACTTTACGCAGGTTCGATTCCTAAGCAGGGTAACTTGTTCGTATGTGATATTATGGGCGTGAGATTTAGTTTTTTGGAAATCTGACCTAACGTTCAAGTTTCTCATATCATTTATTAAGAGATTCTTTAGGTTCCTTTGAACACAATAAAGAAATAGTTTCTTTGAGCTGGTTTGATGATGGAGCTCGAAGGTACTAGACGTAACCCTGGAATGATTAGACATCTAAGTATGAGAGGTTTTTTTGACTAGCTAACTTTATCTCGGAAATGCTTCAAATCGAACATTCACTCTAGGTGGAATACTATCTCATACATACATCCATAAACCGAGTTTTCCCCGTGTTGGTCCGGGTCCGTTGTAGAATAGGCCAACTGCCTTCCACCCAGGTAGCTCGTAAGAGGCGAGCACAGATTCTTTTATCACCAACACTGTAACAGTGACTAGGTGGTAAAGTCTTGCAACGACTCGTCCGAATTGGTATCACCGCCTTACATATTCCTGCCACAATGGCGTCAGTGCTCGCCATTGTCGTGTTCTGGTTTGGAGGGTAGGGTAGCCGGTAAGCTTACTCACGTAAGAGGTTTACCATCCCAGCCTCAGGTTGGCAACGCACCATTTCCACCTTTAGTGTCTATAGGCGACGTGTATTTCTTGCCATCAGGACATACGATTGCTTGTTTGCCTTCCAATATCATAAAAAAAGGGTATGAATATAATATTAAACACTAGATGCCCGGCCTGGCTTCGCACGGTTAGTTCGTTGTTGATATAATGACAGCAGCGCCACCTAGCGTCCAATTGTATTTTTAAATCATACAGGAGACCATCGAAACATCCATATAAAATTTCTACCCAATCGGTTTAGCCAATTAAAAGTTATGTGAAATAGATAAGTACGGAAAGATTATTCCTACTACCCTTTAACCTTTGTTGTTGCATTTTCCCGCGATAAAAAGTAGCTTATGTACATCCTAACGAATGTCGTCATCTGATTGTAAAAGAATTTCTCAAATCGGTCAATTGCTTTCGGAGATATACAAACAAATCTTTTCTCTTTATAATTTTAGTATAGATTGTGAAAAGCTGTTTATTTTTTCCTATTAATTTTTTTTTGTACATTTGAAAAAAAAAACAAGTTTTTAAAAAAATCTAAAATGTTGATAAAAGCACATAATTATCTAGCACAAATGCCGAAGTACCCAAACGTCGGCGAGTTCGCTGATTAGGTATGTCCCTCCAAAGCCGTAGTGCGAAGATCAACTTTGTTCTAAGATGGTAGAGTTCATTTCCCTTTGCACACATCAGGTTGTTAAGTGATTTACATACCTGCACAACACGATAAGTCAGTTTATTATGAAAAATGCCGCTCGATGAGATTTACTTGAAGCACAATTAGTATCAAAAAGTAACAATGTAATTCGTCTGAATGAGTTTTTTTTATAACTTTTGTTTTATATGTACGGTATGAATGGAAAACTTGAATACACTGCGCTGGTGTTAGTATTTTGGCGAAGTATGCATAATATATGTTGAGCATGACGTGGTTCAAGTTAGCTGCAGACAGTGAGGTTATTGTTTTTGTTGGAAGTCCCCGCGCTCCGTGCCCCCTATCGTCTTATTTACGTAATGTTAAACTCCTAAGATTTATTTGTATCTTCATGCCTATTATCCCAAAAGAGGTAGGCAGAGATATGCTAGTATATCCATGACTCGTAAGTCCAGTAGATATACGATTAGCCAAGGTACTAGGGCGCATTTGATAGAGTGGAAAGCTATCGCCGCTTGGGGCAACATTTGAGAATTTTTTTATGGAATAAGACAGCAAACAAGTACATGGCTCTCCTGATAGGAGATAACCGAAGTCTATAGACACCATAGATGTTGTAAGTACGTCATGGTGACAAGAATAGGTGAGGCGAATGTCGATGAATCCCTACTTGAGTTGCTGCACTCCACCACCTGTGTTCATATTGGAAGTGACTTAGTTAACCTATGCTCACCTCTTACGAGCTGCCTGGAAGGGAGGCAGATGGTCTATTCTACATAGTACTGGATCACTACTACCATGACCAGCGAGCTATTGTGTATCTTTTTGACAGTTAAAAGATACGAACTCCGAGCGCGAATTTTCGTATATTCACTGTCAAATGGCATGTTTCGTATTGTCTAACTCCAGCCAACAACTACTATGACGTCACGAGAATAATTAGACAATACGAAACACGCCATTTAACAGTGAATATGCGAAAATTCGAGCACAGAGTTCGTATCTTTTAACTGTCAAAAAGATACACAATAGCCCCGCTGATGATAGAGTGCTCATCAGCAACTCACCCGGGAAAGAATCCAGCGCCTTACCTATTCCTGTCGCCATAAAAACACTGTCGTGTTCCGGTCCGGAAGCTAGGACAGCGACGCGTCTGCAACATCTATGGTGTTCATAGACCACGGTTGTCTTAAAATCAGGAGAGCCCTGTGCATGTTCGCTGTCTTATCTCTTAAAAATGTCGCTCCCTTTATGTTCTAGTTCTGAAGTGCCTTAGAATACTTATGTCAATTACTGCAATACCAGCGACCCGCCTTATCGCACATTTTCGCACACATAATGTACTCATGTTATACAGCGACTTCGTTCGCGTTTTTATTAATTTTATTTTGTACAATTCTAAAATAAAAGTAGTTAGGCTACTTGTTATATCAGCTGTCTGTCAATGCAAGTACCGTTGAAATTGGTCCAGCGGTTTCAGAGATTACCAGGTTCAAACAGACAGATAGGAATTATAAAAAAATATTATTTTAATATATGTACCTACTCTCATACACATACATATGCATTTAGTAAAAAGCTGTTATTTTAAAATTACATACAGACACTCCAATTTTATTTGTTTGTATAGGTATAGGTACATATTGACTTCCTGTTTAAACACTTTTGAAAAAATCTTAATAAAAATTCGTTGGGTAGATTTAGCATAATATAAACATACACAGGGACAGAAAGTGGGAAGCGAGTTTAATTTATACTATACTAGCTTTTCGCCCGCGTTAATTGTTATAGTACCACAGATAACTTTCAAAGGGCAGAAATGTTTCCATCTTACTTATTGCGTAAAAACATGTACACTTTTATGTAATCGGTTAAAAAGTAGCCTATGTTCTTTCCCAAGTTTAGTTCTATCTTTGTACCAAATTTCATCAAAATCCTTTCAGTGGTTTAGGCGTGAAAGCGTAACAGACAAACAAACAGAGTTACTTTCGCATTTATAATATTTTTTTTATGATATTGGAAGGCAAACAAGCAGACGGATCTCCTGATGGTAAGAAATATACGTCGCCTATAGACACCAAAGGTGGAAATGGTGCGTTGCCAACCTGAGACTGGGATGGTAAGCCTCTTTCGTGAGTAAGTTTACCGGCTACCCTACCCTCCAAACCAGAACATGACAATGGCGAGCACTGACGCTATTGTGACAGGAATAGGTAAGGCGTACCAATCCGGGCGAGTCGTTGCAAGACTCTATCACAAAGTCAATGTCACGGTGTTGGTGACAATAGACCTATTCTACAACAGAGCCCAGACCAACACGGGGTGCTTATTAAATTTATTCTAGTATCTATTAAAGTATTTATATGTGTTAGTATCGCTGTCTAACTTATAACTAAGCTTTTAATTTGAGGGAAGATAAGTTTGTATTATTTGTTCATGAATGTATTTTTCTATTTGTTTTTTGTTCACAGCAAAAACCAACATGCAAGACAAAATCAGATGCCACCGGATCAAAAGGTGCAATACATGATAAAAGATAAAAATGTCAAAGGTCCGAAAGCACAAGTGGACGCGAGGTTCATGGCGGATCTGAAGGCATTATGGAAGATCATGGTACCAGGCTTGTGGAGTAAAGAGAGTGGCTTCATGGTGCTCATAGCAGCGTCGCTTGTATCTAGGACTCTGTGTGATCTGTGGCTGATCCAACATACTACGCTGATTGAGGGGTAATATACTTTATAATATATCTAACACATACAATTATCGTATCGCGGTGTTTGTTGTCAAACTCCTCCGAAATGACTCGACCGATTTTCAACAAATTTTGTGTGCATATCGAGTAATGCAAATCAATCGACAACAATTTTTCAGACCCCTAAGTGCAGACGGTATGAAGTTTTCCAAAACCGCGCAGAAAGAAAGCAAGTCTTGGCTATCTTACTTTCATTATTACTATACAGCAATAGATCATTGCTATGCACCTTTCAAGAATGTGCATTAAAAACTGCGATATTTACAGAGCAAAACTTCGAACTACTAATGAAAAAGGATAATACTCAAAATAATTATGTCACTATACTAGTTCCAAATGGCTAAACCGATTTAGGTTAAATTTTTTTTTATGGGATAAGACAGCGAACAGAGTACGGACAAACGTAGACTATTGACACCATAGAGGTTGGGCTGTTAGATCTTATGTGCAAGTCTACCGGCTACCCTACCCTCTGGACCGGAACACGACAATGTCGTTATGGCGCCCGGAATAGGCAAGGCGGTAGACTCCTACTGCATAGCACTTTACCACCAGTGGTCTTGTTGGTAGTGACCCAGTTAACCTATGCTCGCCTCTTACGAAGGCAATTGATCCATTCTACACAGAGGACCCGAAACAACACGAGGAAAAAAATCCTAATTTAATCTATTTTAGTTATTTATTTATTTCTCATGAAGCAGGCGTTATGACGTCACAGTCCTCATCTATATTAATTTCGTAATAACCTTCATGATATACTTGAATCTGATAACATATAAACAATTGTCCAGTGAAAAATGCCCACGATAAACAAGTTTTTTGTGTGTTCGGAAGGCTAGCAACCAGGCTGATTTCCTGATAAGAGATTCCCGTCGCCTTTTAACACCGACATGAAGTAAAGGAGCTCAAGTTTAATGGTTTTAGAAATACACTAGCCCCCCGGGTTCGCCTGCGTGAATTATTTTAACAACACAGACAACTTTCAGAGGGCAGACATTTTTCCGACTTAGAATACTTATTGCGTAAAAACCCTCTTTTTAATGTAGACGGTTAAAAAGCCTATGTCCTTCCTCAAGGCCAATTCTATCTCTTTAGTGAATTTCATCAAAACCGTTTCAGTGGTTTAGGCGTGAAAGCGTAACAGACAGATATACATAGTTACTTTCGCTTTTATAATATTAGTACGGATTAAGAATAGTCGGAATTTATAAAGTATATTTTTTATGAGATAAGAAAGACAAGCACACGGGTATCCTAATGATGAGAGACACCATAGATGTTGTAGGTGCGTCGCGGGCCTTTGACCGGGGATTACGTCTAATGTGAAGTCTGCCGGCTACCCTATCCTCCCAACTGGAACACGACAATTATATCGGCACAAATAGGTGAGGCGATGGATTCTGGTGCCACTAATAACATAAATATTAAATAAATATTACTGGACAAATTACACAAATTGATGTAACCCCAAAGTAAGCAAATTATATGCTTGTGTTATGGGT
>DVZL01008965.1:0-10006 GCA_018236625.1 Lasaia peninsularis | reverse complement strand
TTTTATTTTTATTTATGAGGATGCGGTAACGGTTGAGGAACCCAAAATATTGCGGAACTTCCGCATTATGAGGAAGAGGAATCCTCAACAACACTACTACGTATGTCATAAGAAAATTCCAGTAGTGTAGTACTGTTGTAGTGTATATATTATCTGTAAAAATTTCAACTGACTAGCTATCACTGTCAATGAGATACAGCCTTGCGACAGACAGACAGAGAAACGGACAGCAGAGTCTTAGTAATAGGGTTCCGATTTTTACCCTTTGGGTACATACATACAAATATTTAATTTTTTATCACATAAATACCTGCCTCTGTTGGGAATTACACCAAGCATCGTCGCGGGGTCGGGCTTGCACGTTACAGTCGGCCAACGAGGTGGCAATTAATCTAGAACGAATAAAAAGTATATAAATCAATCATCAGCGTTGTAGCAAGCAACTGTGTTTAGTTAGTAGGTACGTGGTTTATTTTTTACGGTCATTATAAAGAAACTAGTTGCATAACCGAGCGGCAAACAATAGTTCAGTTGTTGGCGCTTATTCGCTAGGGCTGCCACAAAGTATTTTTATAATTAACGGCTCAAAATTTGGGGTTATGGTGAATACATTATAATAGTTACCCTGTATGTAGTAATAATTTGTAAAATTCTCAAATTATACACTTATGAAAACAAAAATGGAAACCGTTAACAGTACAGCATACTTATTCCTGAAACTTCGATTCCTAGTACTGCGAATGTCCGTGAGCAGCGGCTAACACTTTTAGGTGACTTACTTGCAATTTTTGCTCAGTGTGTCCGTTTGTAAAAGTTATAAATATAAATTCACGGCTTATTTTAAGTAATTAAAATAAGAAAGCACATTTTTTTCAAAAATCTAGATAAGTTCAACAGGATTAAACAATATCGTATGTACCGCCTGATTTTTCGCTGTATACATTATACATACATACATTATAATTTAAATTGGATTTTTATAATATTGGTATCATAAAAATATAAGGAACGCGAAATATTTATGTTATCTTACTTTACTGTCAATTTTTTATTTTACTTCTCAAAGTAACAAATGTGTATAATAACTTATTAAACAAGTATGATATTTTTATAATTTATTAAATTGTAATAAACCTTTACTGCACAATACCTTTAATTGGCTAGTGACAACTGTCAAACTAGTACTTGTACTAGTTATATTTTATTCCAATAATTCAAGGATTAATATAAACGAATTATTGATTTGTAGAAATTTAATACACTAGCTTTCCGCCCGCGGCTTCGCTTGCATAAATTATTTTTATAACACAGACAACATTCAAACGGCAGATACTTTTCCGACTTATAATACTTATAATTGCATAATGGTTAAAAGTAGCCTATTTCCATCCTCACGATCAACTCTATCTTTGTAACAAATTTCATCAAAATCTGATCAGTGGTTTAGGCGTGAAAGCGTAACAGACATTCAGACAGAGTTACTTTCGCATTTATAACTTAGTACTTACTGATTATAGTCGTCACCAATCACTTTGAATCATATTTATTTTTTCCCACAAAGACAAAGCAAATAAGATTATATTGCTCAAATTATTAGTTAATCACAATGTATTTGTTTATAAAACGTACAAGATTTGTGCGATAAAAAAGATTTTTTTTTGTATAATATGAAGTAAATATTTCTGCATGTACGTGTGACAACCCTAAGGCTGGCGTCGTTGACCGTCCGCTATGCTTTGGCACCACAAAAAATGACATTGACAACCGGATGTAAACAACTCTCTATTTCTAAAACTCTACCACGTCTTTCGATAAGTGGTAACGCACCGATGTTGCCTAAATACCTTCATAAATTACCTTCATGTCTATTATCCCCGAAGGGGTATATACCACTTGTAAGTCCAGTAAGATATACTAGAACACCCACGATTAGCTAAGGTACAAGGGCCCATAGGTGGCAAGCAAGCCTATCGCCACTTTCGGCACATTCCAATAATTGAAAACATTTAAGTAAATTTGCCCGACCTAGGAATTGAACCCTGGAACCTACGCGGCTAAACATCTTAACAGGCGACAGAAGAAATTAGAAATAATTTAAACGCACGTAAAACTACATAAAATCGTCCAAGTGCCAATGGGACTCGCGCACAAAGGGTTTCCGTACCATTATCTGTAAAAATGGCAAAAATATATGTTTTCAATCGTTTACAGACGGAGCGAAGACTTAGTAATAAGTTTACAGTTTTACCTTTTGTATACGGAATCCTAAAAAGTAACATCCATCATTTCTTTTGAGATAGGCCAAAAACCACGCTGAGATATTTAACAGGGAGGAGTTCAAATGAGTAAAAACTGAAATGAGGATGATTATATCAAATGTCGCAATTATATTTCACGTAATAAATCTCAAGGAAATCATTTATAGCCGAGCTAATTTGTTAATTAACTGAAACTGGTTCAAGTGTAATGAGTTTATTCACGCTCCCATTGACGTTTACATAATTAACTAAATCTTTAACTGCCATAGTTAGGTAATAAAACACAGTTGAGTTCCACTTGTTCATATCTTTTCATTAATCAGATAAATAAATAAAAAACCGGCTAAGACGAGATCGGGTCGTTATCTGTAGTCGCGATTGTTGTATCGGTACCCTTTCGATATACATTTAATCTTATTTAGGCATTTTTTTTTATAGAGGAGACAGGAATACATAAAATGTGAAAATTTTAACGTTTTAGTTACCACGGTTCATCAGATACAAACTGACAGAGAGACGGACAGCGGCTTCATGGAATAAACGCTTTTTAAGTAAATGTGTATGTTACTATACACGGTACATATAATAAAAAAATATTTTTTACAATTTTTGTTTGTCAGTTTGTTCCGGCTAACCTCTGGAACGGAGTAATTTTAACGAAATGTTCACTTGCAATACAATTATAATAAGGAGTAACTAAAGCTACGTTTATTTTAGACTTTTATCACTACGTATTCTCTCTGTCTGTCCCTATGTATGTTTGCATCTTTAAAACTACGCAACGGATTTTGATGCGGTTTTTTAATAGATGAGTGATTCAAGAGGAAGGTTTTTATGTATATAACATGTATAGTATACCCGTGCGAAGCCGGGGTGGGTCGCTAGTATTTAATAAAATAAATGAAAATATGACCGATAATTAATATATGAATCAAATTAATGTTACTAATGCGAAAGTTTGTAAGTGTGTTTATTGCTCTTTCACGCAAAAACTACTTAATGGATGTTCACGAAAGTTTACAGTAATATAGCGTTATATCCATCAGAATAACACAGGCTAATTTTTAACCGACTACAATAAAAAGACGGTATGTTATACGCGATAAGTATTTTATGTTGGAATAAATTAGAAGCAAAAAAACTTTATAAAAAAGCTTTTACTTACGTCAAAAAATTTACGTCACGTTATTTTTCGAGTTGCTTTCAACGATCCCTTTCATTTGATATCCATATTTTGGAAGTGCATTAAAAATTACTATTCCGCCATCTTGATTGGTTCGCCATATTGGATTTAGTATGGCGTCACGTACCTCATAGTACATTGTCATCCAAACTAAACGGGTATACAAAATTTCAGCTCAATCGGATGAAGATATTTACTTCAAAATTGAGTTCTAAGATTCCACCCGAACATACATATACTTGCATGTATACATATATGTACATTGCAAGTTAAAAATATTATTGCGGGCGGAAAGTTAGTACTGTAATAAATTTAAATAAAAAACTAGACTCAAAAATCCAGATAAATATCTCACCCTCAGTAATCCTTCCTAATATTATAAGTGCGAAAGTAACTGTCTGTCTGTCTGTATGTTACGCTTTCACGCCTAGACCACTGAACCGATTTTGATGAAATTTTGTACAGAGATAAAGTAGACCTTGAGAAAGGACATAGGCTACTTTTTAACCGACTACATTAAAAAGAGGGTATGTTCATACGCGATTAGTATATATATATATATATATAGTAGTTTTAATAATTCACGCGGGCGAAGCCGCGGGCGGACAGCTAGTAACTAATAAGGGACCAAGTCAAATTTTGTGTAAACTATGGTTTTAAATACTGAGTGCAAATAATGATATTTTAATCTCCCAAAGTTCGCAATCATAGCTTAAATAATAAGCATGTTATTTGAATAAAAGACCTATGATTTAGAAATCCAGAATCTTGGAACGGCACTCTAAAAACTACTTCATTGGATTGTACCCTTATATTACTCAGGGTGCGATGTGTTTTTCGCACTAATGTCCCTATCAGGAATCAAACCCCGGCCTCACGGATGACGTAAAGGCATATACGTTAACCTCTCAATAGAGCGATGGGGCAATAATGAATGATTTTTTCAAATCACATTTGAACCCCTGCGGGAACCCTTCGTGCGCGAGTCCGATTCGCACTTTACCGGTTTTTACTTAGCTCCGTTGCTATTGTGAAATGTTTCCTACAGAATGCATAGATATAGGTATATACTCAGTCAGTAATCGAATCCGCCTGTGGTACGGCCTGCGGATATTGTGGTAAGGATCGACGCAATATCTGTGTTCTGTGTCTAACATGAGCATCTATCGACTACTCGAAATGTTTGAGGGTTTTAGGAACTTTTGATAATATTTTCACGTTATAATAACTTCTAATGGCGTTCACATTTCAATTTTCATTATTTCTACTACACAACAAAACAACATGATAGGTATTCATTATTATATTTTACATTAAATCGGTTTCCCCGTGTTAGTCTGGGTCCTCTGTTTAGAATAGACTATCTGCCTTTCCTATCAGGCAGCTCGTAAGCGGCGAGCATAGGTTAACTGGGTCACTACCAACATAACCACTGGTAGTAGAGTCAAGCTACTCGTCCGGATATGAATCCACCGCCTTACCTGTCGCCATAATAAGGTAAGGTAGGTAAGGTAGTAGGTAGACTTGCACATAAGGTCAAACCGACCACAGGGCAGCGGCGCACCTACGACATCTACGGTGTCTATAGGCCACTGTTGTCTCTTACCATCAGGAGACCAGTGTGCCTGTTCGTTGTCTTACAAAAAAAAAAGAAAGAAGTTGTAGAAAGTTTAAATTTGGACTTAAAATCGGTGGTCAATTTATTCAAATTTAAATTTCACAAGTTACAAATTGTCAACTATTTATTAAATATATTTTGTTTTTGCTATCACCAATATAAAGTTGTCCAAAAACGTGCCGCTATATGACGCGCTATATGACGTCACAAGACAAGAAACAAAAAAGTCTTCACTGACTTCATAGAATTTCTGAGTATATACCAGTGACTTCATTTTGTGCGGTGTGACGTCACACGATGCTCGAACATGGTCGTCCGCGTTTCAGTTATTTTAACACGGAAATAAAAAAAACTCATATTTCATTTTGACCAGTTAAATAGTTAATTTTCACATTATATGAGTATATTACAATATCACATCGTACACTGTTAACCTACTAGTTATGATATTTTACATAAAACACCTTCATTATTGTTTTAAAAGTCTAATAACCAATTACGTAATTCAAATTGTGTAAAAGTGGAAATTCATGTTTCCGGAAAAATGCGAATAGCCATAAATAGTTATTTTAAAACGATTGGTTGTTTAGATCGAACACTTCCCTTTACAACACTCGCATTCTAAAAGCTTCATGTTCCTTTGATTGATATAAACACGATTTTGAGGAAATCTCTTTGATATCTCTACACCTAAACCAAGAGGCTATTTTAAAGTAGAATAGTTTATATTTTAGTCTTTTATTTTTATAAAAATTAGCAGGAATTTTAATACACGTTTTTTATTATATATATATAAATATAAAGACCTAACTATTATAACTATTTATGGCTATTCACATTTTTCCGGAAACATGAATTTCCACTTTATATTTCCACTTTATATATTTAGTTTTAATTTTTTTTTTCTCAAGCGGTTGTGAATCCGATTTCTTCTATTGACCCTAAGATTAAGTAACTTTCCTTTTATATACATTATATAAAAGTTAATTTTTTTTTATGGCATAGGACAGTGACAAGTACATGGGTCTGATTGGTAAAAACAACCGTAGCCTAAAGACATAAATGTTGTAGGTGCGTCATTGTCTGTGGTCGGGCTGTTAAATCATATGTGCAAATCTACCGGATACCCTACATTCCAAATCGAAACACGATAATGTCATTATGGCGGTAGGAATAGGTAAAGCGGTGGAACCCTACTATAAACTATGCTAGCCTCTTACGAGCTGCCTGGTACGAAGGCAGATTGTCGATTCTAGAAAGGGGACCCGGACCAGCACGTGGAGAAATGTTGTTTAAATATTATGTATATGTATAATAAATAAATAAAAAACTAAAGTTATCTACTCTCAAAAAACACGAAAAGATGTACACTCATTTTTCTTAAAATTTTACACAAAGTCATGAATTTTATACAAATTATTCCATCACCACAACGTGCTATAGCGAAGCGTGTCAGTGTACAGCTAGATTGATTAAAAATCTTACACATGATAAATGAATATGATGATGAATTATGTATTCATAAAATTTATCATTCTAGGTTAACTCTTCAAGTTTCAGCGTAAACTTTGTCTTGGCTTGGCAAAGTAGAAGTGTAAATAAATTATTATAAATTGTTTATTGTAATAATTGAAATACCATTTGCTATTGTTTTTATAAAAAGTATTGTTTAAATACGAGTTGGGGGAAAGCAGCTACTGAAATAAAGTTTTGATTTTAATATATTAAAAGTATTTTTTTTTTATTTTACGATTTAGTAACCTTTTTAAAATGGTAATTATTGAATAACCATTTGCGATCGTTTTCTATAAAAGTCTTGTTTCAATACGAGTGGTGGGAAAATAGCTACTGAAATAAAGTTTTGTTTTTTATATATTAAAATTATTTTTTTTAATAACACGATTGAGTAATCTTTCTTAAATTTTATTCAAAATTGTTTCTTTACTAGCTGTAGCGCGACTTTGTAAGCGTTTTTATTTAATAATTTTATTTCATACATTTCTAAAATAAAAGTCATAAGCTTTTTGTTATTTGACCGTCCAGCCGTTTCAAAGATGAGACAAACAGACAGACTAAAATTCTAAAAAGTACTATTTTGGTATATGTACCTTGTAAACTTACATATTATGCATAGTTATTATAGTAAAAAGCGATAATTTTAATATTACATACAGACACACACACGTATATCAAAATATATCTTGTGGACATTTAAGATTTTCTACAGTAGGTTGGAGGGACATTAGCGAATACAAAATTATTTTATTGTGATTTACTCTTTATTGTTTGTCCGTTTGTCACCGCATCTTCCTTAGTTACAAGAACATTTTTTCGAAAGATTCGATTAATGCTTAAAACAAAATAGCGGTTGTTTCAATGTCATGTTTGATCAAAATCGATCAAGTCATAGCGTATGTAAAATTGATATTTAAATTTTATTGTTTTTTTAAGGTAACATGGTTGAAATCGCAGGCTTGATATAGATACGTATTTTATATTAATAGTGTGTCTAGTTTAAAAAATTAAATTCGTAGCGGCATCTTATACTACTTTTGAATTTCTAAAACAAGAACCTTTAATCCATACTGTAAAGTTCGAATTGTGCAATTGATCTAGTTTTACTCATTTGCGAAAATAAAGTTAAATTTTAATAGTCGCATATTTCTTTGTTTTACAAATAACTATTAAATATATTTAATATATTAATACAAGTAAGTCATAAATCGTATTAGTTACTCAATTTATTACTCTTTTTAAATCCAATGTTAACGATATTCGGTTTTTTGAATTCGTATCAGCCCGTATGTCAGTACAACTATAGATTTGATGAATTGAAACAAAAAAATCACATGGCACCCGGCCAAGCCGTACGAAGTCTGCCGGGGAAGCCAGTATAATATATTAATTGTGGTAGATTCCTAAAATTTGCTTGTTCATATAGAAATCAAGAAATAAAACTACAACATAATCAGTTCAGAATTTGAAACATAGAATTAAATGAAGTACTAATAAGTTTATACTAGAATCTATTGCTAATTTTCCCGTGTTGGTCCGGGTTCTCTGTGTAGAATCGACCATCTGTCTCCCTATCAGGTAGCTGGTAAAAGGCGATCATTGGTTAACTGGGTCACCTCTAACAAGAACACTGGTGTGATATATAGTGTTGTGCCTCGGAACCGGGTCTGAATGATCCACCGACCTACCTATTCCTTCCGCCATAATGACATTGCTCTGTTCCTGTTCGGAGGGTGGGAAAGCCGGTAGACTTGCACACAAGGCAAAACATCTATGGTGTCTATAAGCCAAGGTTGTATCTTAGTACAGCAGAGACGTCTGCTTGTTCGCTGTTTTTGTGTGCTGATCGGTGGCAGATGTCTGCACTAACCATTTGACCAAAAGGTTGAATTGAATTTGAATGAAGTTTTCTACAGTTGGGTTTGCATACAGTGGTTGCCCATTTGCCTACTTGGCACATAAATGCACGATTTCGTTTATTTATATTTTATTTTCGGTTCGTGTTTTGAATCTATACAATGTAAAATATTCTTATCAAGTACATTGTAGACATTTTAAGAAAATAAATGTTTATAGCTCAAAACTTTTGTCATTATGTATGCTTGCCAGCGAAAAATACTAAATCAGATTGGTTGTGTTTTTACTATTTGAAAGATATTTTAAGTACCAATTTTAATTTTTCAACATCATCGTTTATCTAGGTAGAAATATAGAAATATTTCACTAAAGTATGGCTGAAATGCAGTTAACCTAAAAAAAAACTTTAATTTCAATATTATGTAATTTACGTACCTAAACAAAAAATGTAAGGTTTCCCTCGATTTCCCTGAGATACCATATTAAATCATAACTTGTTTCAATCCTGAGATTCCATCATCAAATCGTAACTTGGTGCCAATGGAACCACCACGAAAGTACGTTCTTTTAAATTAAACTCTTTTTATTAATAAAGTTTTGAAAATCGAAACACAAAATGACGAAAATAAGATAGTTGGATTTATATTTAAAAAATACTATATATATAGGTGTTGATACTGCCACAATAGCGTCAGTGCTCGCCATTGTAGCTCTCTAATTTGGAGAGTAGGGTAGCCGGTAAACTTTCTCACGCAAGAGGCTTACCATCCCAGCCTCAGGTTGGCAACCCACCATTTTCACTTTGGTGTCTATAGACGACGTGAATTTCTTACCATCAAGAAATCCGTCTGCTTGTTTGCATTCCAATATCATAAAAAATGGTTTAAATGTTGATTGAAAAGTATTTGTATGTACACCCAAAAAGGCTTCTTTTTATATAAGTGGATCCAGTAGGACAAGTGAACTTCGTGACTCGTGAGTGAAAACGAGTTTTGCACTTAGTATATTAACAAACTAAACGATTGTGTACCAAGCTTGATCGTACATAGGAAATGAAGCAAGTAATGATCATTAGTAATATTACAACTTCCTACCACTATTGCACTTGCCGTGAGCTTTTTGCTAACGGTAATATCTTACCTCTATACGTATTGTAAAACAGATATGTCAATATTAATTTACAGTAGATAGGAAAAATTACGTCAGGTATAAATTAATTCTTATTAAATAATTAATCTATAAAAATAATTAAAATAGGAGTGTCTTTATGTAATACAAGCAAATAACTTTGGAAATCCTCTCCAAGTTATTAAGATCAATTCAATAAATATCTCTGGACAAATTACATAAATTGATGGGTGTTGACAACGATATTAATACATGGAAATACTTAAATATATACCAGAATAAATTTAATGAACTCCCAGACCCGGAAATAATAATAATAATAAATAAGTTTAGTTGTAAGACCATCGTCTTTGGAGATATTTTTTTATGTAAAAAATACCTTCACGCCTATTATCCCCGAAGAGGTAGGCAGAGGTGTGCTAGTATATCCACGACTCGTAAGTCCAG
>DVZL01008964.1:0-10007 GCA_018236625.1 Lasaia peninsularis | reverse complement strand
ATATGCCTGAAGTGGCGATAGGCTTGACACCTCTCACATCAGGGCCATAGTACATTGGCTAATCGTGGATGTTCTAGTATATCTACTGGACCTACGAATCTTGGATATACTAGCACATCTCTGTCTGCCCCTTCGAGAATAATAGGCGTGATGGTACTTTATTTGATTATTTAATTCGTTCCAGTTTCTAAAAATAACTTGTTCAAGTAAAACAAACGAACTCTTCAACTTTATATATTAGAATTGGCACCAGTATGTTGTGAACACAAACAATCCGGGATATTCAACTGTTGACATAGTGTTATTACACAGGGACACGGATTTCACAGGGCCGGATTTAGTGAAGACAAACAGGCAGACGGCTTTCTTGATGGCAAAAATACACAACGTCTGTAAAAAAGGAAATGGTGTGTTTGCAAACAGGGTCAGGTTCTTAAACCTTTTACGTAAGCTTCCCTACATTTTGAAACTTCAATTTCATGACAGTGACGAGCGCTGAATTTACATTTAAACAGGAATAAGTAAGGCGTTAGTATCAAACACATTTTTATTATGTTATTTTCAATGACCTGGATGACCGATATTTGCTCGGTGTTTTTTTTAGTACATCATATTTTACTATATTATGTACTAAAAAAACTATGAAAACTTAGTTATAACTATGAAAATTACCAACTGATTAAATGTAAATAATAATAAAACGAGAAAAAAATAAAAGAAACAATCGGACCGAGATTTTAACCCGGGTTTATCTGCGGGAAGGCGCCCAAAATCCCGACCGAACTACTCCAACTTCGTTTACTTTGTGGGCGATATTTAGCTTCGTATTCTAAATTGTAGGAGGTTTTTTTTTCAAGAAAATTGTTGTAGCCGATTCCGAATTCGTTAATATAGCAAATATGGATATGGATATATAAGAACTGCTCGTTTAAAGGTATTAGATATAAAATCGTGGAAAATATTTTTTCAAATTATAAAACGTTAAAAAAACCGACATGTGCGAGTGGGATTCGCACACAAAGAGTTTTATACCATTATCTATAAAAACGACAAAAAAATTACATTTGTTGTATGGGCCTAATATATATTTATTCTATTTTGATTTTCGTATTTCTTGTAGCAGTAACAGATATACATCATCTGTGAGAATTTCAACTTATTCACTATCACTATTCAAGAAATACAGACAGGTGACAGACAGACCGATAGTCCCGTTGTTATCCTTTGAAACATGCCTAATTGAGAACCTCCTCCTTTTTCAAGTGGAAATACGCGGTTAGTGTGAATAATTAAGTCCAAAAAGGCCCCCAAGTAGTTAGACCACAGCCCGCCAAAATCCGCCCCTGGGGATTAGGGCCGGGATCGCGACCGGGATCGGGACAGGGATCGAGTGAAAGCTTAGGCTCGGATCACCGCAGTATATACTTAACCTTCAAATGACACATGAGGACAATGAACCAAGCTCATTTTCTATACGTCAGCATAATATTTATTTCTCTTAGTTTCATTGTTTACATTAACACTGTAATCAGTTAGACGAGGTGAGTCGGTGTTAAACTTTGACGCACGAGATCCCGGGATTGATTAACAGGTAGGGGAACCGGGTTTAAAAAAAAGCAAATAAAATAATAAATACCAAAATCCTTTTCAATGTACCTATAAAATTTGAAGAGTTCCTCCGATTATTCCAGGATCTCATTATCAGATCTCAATATGGTGACCCTGGGACCACCTCCGAGATGTAGCCTTTCGAATAAAAAAAATATCTAAATCGATTCAGCCGTCTTCAAATAATCGATGAACATACATAAAAAAATTTACCGACGACTTGAGAATCTTCTCCTTTTGAAGTCGGTTAAATAGTTATTATTATTCGTCATTCGTCGTTCGTTGAAATTATATTATAGTAGTGTATACATATTACAAAGAACTGGCCGCATACTTTCATCTATTGGTAGAGTTACGTTTTGTAGTGGCAATAATCATAGATCACAAACCGGTAACCGGTTGACCTTACGTAAGGCCAACGTCACACGACCGGCCATATTATGTCACTATGTCGCATAAAACTTTATATAGTTTAGTTTTGATATAGTTATATGTTTTTTTAAATACATATAAGTAAATACTTACTTTAATAGTAATAGTAATTCACCTTTGTGGCGTAGCGGTATGGCTATCACCTGTTAGGGCCGTTAGTCGCGTAAGGTCCCGGGTTCAATCCCCATGTCGGGCAACTACTCTTATATGTTTTTCAGATTATTATGAGTGAGCATTACAATGCCCGAGATTGGAATGTGCCCGAAGAGGTGATAAGCTTGCCAACTATGATATTATGGGCCCTAGTATCTTGGCTAATAGTGGGTGTTCTAGTCTACTGGACTTAGGAGTTGTGGACTTTAGACCAAATGAAGAATTTAGACCAAATGCTTCCCACTCGTAAAAAGTTTTTGTATATTTATTTCATGTTTTTGTACAACATATACAATTAATGTGTTATACAAAAAAATATGATTGCTTTCGTAATTGGAATATGACGGTAGCGATCTATGAGGATATAGTGATAGACATAAGTACGGCAATACTGGAAAATAGTCACGGCCTTGTTAGAAATGAATTAAAACTCGATTACTTGCTGCTTGGTAGGAAAGTAGAAGACGGATATTCTTCTAAAGGGTTCAAGAAGATTATCGCAGAGTAGTCTTAACATTTTTATATGATCACTGGTGGTAGAGTGCTGTGCAGCAACTCGCCCGGGTAGGGATCCACTACCCTACTTATTCCTGCCACCATAATGATACTGTTTTTTCCGATTTGTGAGTAGAGTAGCCGGTAGATTTGCACATAAGGTCTAACAACCAGACTACAGGAGAGCGACTTCTACAAGGTCAATGGTATCTATAGGTAAAGGTTGTGTTTTATCATCAGAAGGGCCGTGTTCTTTTTCGCTGCCTATCTATCTATCTATACAATTAAATAGCATGGGAGTGTCTGTATGTAATATTAAAATAACTGTATTTTACTAAATGCATATATGTATACGTTTACAAGGTACAAATAAAAATAAATATATTTTTTAGATTTTTTTTCTGTCCGACGAGGACGGTCTGTCTATCTGTCTGTCGGTCTGTTTGTACCTGCTAATATCTGAATCTGCTGGACCGATTTTGACGGGACTTTCACTTGCAGATTTATAATATCTAAGGCTACTTTTATTTTAAAATTTTATTTTAGGAATGTATATAATATAATAATTAAATAAAAACGCGGACGAAGTCGCGGAATCAGCTAGAATCCCATAAAAAAAGGATTTCACATTTCATTTTGGTGCATTGTCACCAGATAATGAAAATCTCAAACTGAGATTACTGTTTTACGGAGAATGTATTTAACAAATTCTAAAAGGGGATTTTAACGAGTTTTTTTATGGCTCGCCGAGCCAGGCGACACCAGAGTGTTTTGTCCCCATTTCATCATGAAATCGCGGTAGCGTTTCATTTGCGGACTCTTTGTTAATTAATGTCAAACAAAGTGATTTGAGAAAGTGTTTGTCAGCTAACACTTCGTTGATATTTGATAAAAATGTTATGCTTACGCCAGTGGTTCCCAAACTTGAAGGATACAAGAACACCTCACAAATAATCAAATCTTATGCGTCCTATATCAAGTACTTCTGAATTAAAGACACTTTATAGATTGGATTTATGCCCGATTTGACGACGAACTTGTCAGCTGTCACATCATGGGACCTCTACCTACGCCATTGAGATATAGGCGTGACGTTTCATTTATTTATTTTAATATCAAACAAAATGACTTGATAAAATATTTGTTATCTAAAACTCCCCAGGTATATGATACAAATTTTTGGTTACATCTGTGATTCTCAAGCTTTTAGGATAACACCGCAATTTCACATTGCACCTAAAAACATAACAAAATTGAAATGCTCTATTAACCGACGTCGAAAAGGAATGTCTGTCAATTCTGAACAGATTTGGATGATATTTATTTTTTAAAATAGGTTAAGCTTTTGAGATGATATTATATAAATTTATGATGATTGATTCAGCTTTTTCTGACGTACAAAAACAAAATGGAATTCTATTTAGGATTTGGGAATCCATGATTCGCCCACAAAACCCCCTATTTACAAAATTTCAAGAAAATCGTTTGAAAAAAATGCTGGTTTTAAGGTATTAGATATCTTAGGCTTACTAGAGTTTCGGAGCTAAGATATTTTTATTAATAATAGAATAACAATGGTTGCCTTGTTACGATAGCCCTATCTCTTGTTGTTGACAGGTTATTGAAAACGGCTTTTAATTGTTTTTTCATTGAATAAAAACCTCCTACAATATTATTAGAATACGAAGCTAAATTTCACCACCATTTACGTAGTTAGCTCGGTTGGGAATTCATATTTCATCAGGAAGTATTTTGCAAAACTTATTTCAAAAAAACATGATGTACTTAACAAACACCTAGTCAAATATTATGATGTACTAAAAAGTCACCCAGATACTTATAATTATTAATACTCACAACACGCGCAAGCCAGGTGTGTTGAGGAAGGCTCGTTCGTCGATGTGGGTGATGCGGTTCCTCTTCAGTATCCTGTCGACAATTAATGACATAGGTTAATAACGTTAACTTTCTTCTTTCACATAGAGAAAAACACCGTCATGTATTTTTTTACAGGCATAAAAACCAATTAATAAATAGATGGGTGTTAAAAATTCTCCGAACCAGGCAAATAATTTGTTTTGAAGCAAATAAATTGGGTTTAGATCAAATTAAGTTATATTTTATACGTCGCGTTTGAAATAATTATAATATATAAATTATTTTATATATGTATTATGTAAAAAAAAACTTTTTAAAAAAAGCTTTTACTTGAACGCTCTAAGAAGAAAAATGACGTTACATTATTTTTCGAGTTGCTTTCAACGAGCCCTTTTATTTGACATCCATAGAAGTGCATTAAAAATAACTATTACGTCATCTAAGTTGGTCCGCCATATTGGATTTAGAATAATGTACCTACCTTATCGTGCATTGTCATCCAAACTAAAAGTGCATACAAAATTTCAGCTCAATCGGATGAAGATATCAACTTCAAAATTGAGTTCTAAGATTCCACCCGAACTTACATACTTGCATACATTGCAAGTTAAATAAATAAAAAAAAAATGAAAGCCCCCGACGCTTTTTTTTGTTTTTTTTTTTATAAAGTTCATAGGGTCACCTAAATTCTATAAATCGGGGGTTTCTTTTATCCTCACTAAAACATTTTTAAGCCTCATGAGCTTTTTTTTTATTTTGAACTTTTTGAACAGAATATGTGCATATTTTATGGAATAAGACAGCGAACAAGCACCCGGGTCTCCTGATGGTAAGAGACAACCGTGGCCTATAGACACCATAGATGTTGAAGATGCATCGCTGTCCTGTAGCCGAGCTGTTAGACCTTATGTGCATAATAAGAATGTATATTATAAAGATATTACGAATTCAATATTTATAATAAAGACAGGACAACGTTTGTCGGTTCGGCTAGTAATATTATAAATTAAACATTAAGACGTCTAACAACCAATTGTTCTGAGATATAAAAACAAAACAATGACAATGTACCAAGTTATTTAATCATAATTAATAATATATGACTAATTTAAGTAATGATACAAGGAAGTGTAGATAAGGTAGCACAGTATCGTCTCCATCTTAAGGGCTTATGGGGCCTAAGCACAGGGCCCGCGACCTCCTGGGGCCCCTGTATTTAGGCCCTGAAATATTTCGAATAAAAATTGGTCCAACCGTTTCGGAGATCAGCAGGTAAAAACAGACACACACAGACAGACAGGCAAAAATTCTAAAAAAATATTGTTTTGGTATATGTACCTTGTAAATATACATACGAATTTAGTAAAACGCGGTTATTTTAATATTACATACAGACACTTTATTTTATTTATTTGTATAGATAAATGAGACACTAAAAAATAAGACGGCTTGAGATGTTGCTTCTAGAGACCAGTTTACTTTACATCTATATCCCGTAAGAGATAGGGAGAGATACACACTCATTCACCCGCGATTAGCCAACGATATCAGGCCCCACGAAGTGACAGCTAAGTCCGTCGTCATATCGAACACAAATCCAAACCCAACGTTAAGTTTTTCAGATGAACTTAAAGAATTTATAGAACAAGTTAACAAACTCGTTATCAAACCCGGGACCAAACCGGGAAAGTCAAACACCAACTACGCTCAGCAAGAGAGGGATATCTCAAAATTTTACAACGTCAGTTAGTAAGTTAGTTGAAAATCGATCCGATATTTTGCCCCAAGGGCCCCGGCAAGCTTCAAGGCGGACCTTAAAAGGTTCATGGATATCGTTTGGATCAAACTGTGTTTTTATAACAAAGTCAAGGTTCCCGGAAATGCCTTAACAAGTTGCTGTGTTTATTTTCATAGATTAGAAACGTTAATAACAAGTAATTAAATATATAAGTTTTATACATGTACGTACTATATGAATCGTCTCTGTGGTGTAACGGTACGGCTGTCGCCTGTTAAGACCGTTAACCTCGTAAAGTCCCGGGAACAATCCCCGGGCAGAGCAACTTGTTCTATGAGTTTTTCGCCAGAGATTTGACTGATATGACGACGGACTTGGTACCTATGACATCATGGTACCTAATCTTCTTCGTCTTAGCCCGTATTAGTTATATCAGATGATATCGGGGTAGGCTACGTAATCTAGGGGAATTGACTAGGACTCCAGTTTTTATGCAAAGCGACTGCCATCTGACCTCTGCAACCCAGAAAGGAAACTAGGCTCAAACCTAGGTTAAGTCGAATTCAATGAATCCGGGTTTCCTCACGATGTTTTTCTTCACCGTAAGAGCACTCAGAAAATGTACATAAGTTAGAAAAACTTATTGGTACAGGCCACTGAGGTTCATCATGGTATGGCATCATGGTACCTAATATCACTCTGCCTACACTTCAAGAATATGAGCTTGACGATATTTATTTTATGACGTCATAAATATCAAGGCAGCGTTCATATCTTCATTACAGCGTCAACACAATGAGCTATAAACCAGGGTATATCTCCCATCTAATGTGTTCCGGCAGGTTGGTAATAGTCCCCTACACCCTGCTGTATTACTCCTTATCAAGGGAATCTGCCAGTCATTACAGATCCCCTGGCATGCACCCCCTTATCTAGATTTACTACAAACATTATTTATGTTATGGTGGAAAAATAGGAGCTTTATGTCGCATACTTAGAACTAAAGTAACTTAACTCAAAATCAATCTTTCTTAGACTAATATGACAAACAAATTTAAAAAAAAATACTAAATCATAATTGGACGATTAGCTGTCCCGGCGAACTTCATATCGCCCGAACTTAAGGGACGAGATTAAAAAAATGCATATTAAATGTTGACAATAATAATGATACTATCAGTATTTATACGGTACTAACTCCAATAAAACATAAAATTTAGGATACGGTATTAAACTTCAAATTTACTTTTAAGTATAATTAGGAATCTTCTGTATCGGAATATAATATAAAAGTGTTGTTTTTAGACATTTCCAGGTAATTTTTAAAAACTTTTCTTCATAAAAACCATCCTCGCACTTCTAGTAACATTATAAAAAAAGAATTCGCGAAATCGGTTCAGCCGTTCTCGAGTTTAGTGCTTAGAAACACATTTAGTGAATCATTTTTATTACATAGAAGATGACATCCTAATATCGAATCTCATATTTTATGTTATATGGGTATTAAAGATGTTTTAATGGCCTCCTATATGTATTCTTTTTGTAATATTTGTGAAAATTTATCCCAAGTACAGGAAAAATGCCAAATTAGGACATGGTTATTATTTCCAGCTAAAATTTACGAGTTTTATTGTTACCCCTATGGGAGACGTAGGCGGTAGGCTGTAGGCAGTAAATCTGTGGCGATGTGCCGACAGGATATAAGGCTCAGCCGCTCGTCTCGCCATTTGTTACTTAAATAGAACCTATTCGTAACAGTATTACGAATCGTAACGTGCGGATTTGAATGTTCTAGTAAGTACCTACTGTTCTTATAACGGGCGGGCACCGCTAGTATATACACTTTATCGAGTATACTGATACTCGACACTACTGATAAATCCACATTTACTGTATAAATACGAAATAATGTTACGAAAAGTTATTTTGCGATCTTATGACCGAATTTTTAACGATTTGTATCAGCGTGAATCTTTGTTTAATTGTAATTTGTCGTGGTATATCTGTAAGTCTGTTTTCGGTACTCACGATTATTTTTAAAGAATATTTGCCAGTGACCAACGTATAACAACTAATACGTTATCAAAAAACTTGATCTGCCTTTCATTAGTCCTCAGACTAAGTTAAATTAAAACTGTCAACTGCTTTATGACTTTTTTAATTAATGAGATAGTTAACAAGCATTTGTCTTTTCTAATAGTGAGAGAGCCAGGGCCTGAAACAACACTGTGGTTGAGATATACATATTAAATATGTTATATACCATTTTCACTCATAATAGAAATAAGTTGGGTGGTGGACCCCTACCCGAGCTGGTTTGTATACAGTATGTTCCATCTTCGTCTCTTATGTGCTGCCAAACATGATCCCCCTATACCTTTCAGACTGATGAACAAACATACTTACCAGACTAACTTACTAGTTTCAGCCTTAAGTGATCACTTTTTGACAATATTATAAATAGTTTTTCCGGCAATTGTTTCATTCTGGCACTCTATGAAGTAGGTTTAACGAGAGTGCCCGCCCGCTTTATGTTTATTTTACACTTTATGAGGGTCGTAGGTTGGGTTGCCCTCTGTAGCTACGACTAGGGCGCTTTATGCTTTGATTTGATTTATATGTGTAGTTGGCAATGTATCAAAATTGGAATCGAACGAACATAGAACAGATAAATATTATTTTCTGGGGAATAAAAAATGAGGTTTTTGTACAAAGCTATCGTTCTCGCCTGAGTTATAACCTATATTTTGATGGGTCTTGGTCGATATATTACTATCTTGGGTTTAATCTCCTCCTCAATCGCGATCTTCCTTCCTTGTCAACCTCACTTTGCTCATGCTGAGCATCCTCTAATGTGAGATAAATGGCCCATATTGTCTTTCGCGAAGTCTTCTTGGGTTCTTGTCAAGATCAAGACAAGATCTTGTTTTTCTTAACTTTTGCCCGCCTCGTTACTTAACGCCATCTACCTACTGTAAGGAACGGGTTCCATTCCTGGAGGGGGCAGGCATTTGTGTGAAAAACAATAATTATAGTTTTTTCAGGTCTGGTATTTTGGTACCTATCTATTTCAGTATGTTTATGGTTTGTTATCGTCGACTATCATGTATAATACAAACACATAATTTGATTACTTTGTGGTAAAATTGTGTAAATTGTCAAGGATTATTATTATTATTACCATTCATTCGTCTTAATTTTTGCTATGTTTAGACATTTAATAAAAAAAATTTTTTTACTATTAAAAATATTGACATAAAAAACAGATCTTCAAAGATGTCTTACAACTAAACCCTTAATCCAGATATGTAAGGAGAGTCTTTTAAGGTGTTAGTCGAGACTCTTCGCTATAAGACCGTTCACTGAAACGACAATCAGGACTATTATTGTTAAGTCAACATCCCACATTTCGGTAAACTCCTTATAGTCGCCTCTGTGGTGTAATGACACGGCAGTCGCCTGTTCAGACCGTTATCCACGTGGGGTCCCGGGTTTAATTCCAAGGTCAGGCAACTTTTCTAAAATGTTTTTCAGATTATTAAGACAATTACATTTCCCGGGATTGGAATGTGCCCGAAGTGGCGATAGGCGTAACACCTATCACATCATGGGCCCTAATACCTTGGCTTATCGTGGGTGTTCTAGTATATCTATTGGATTTACGGGTCGTTGATATTCACGTCTGCCTACCCCTTCGGGGATA
>DVZL01008963.1:0-10007 GCA_018236625.1 Lasaia peninsularis | reverse complement strand
AATTGCGTTGCCGACCCTTAAGAAAATAGATCGCTCTCTTTTTGAAGGTATATAAGTCGTATTCCTTAGGAAACACCGCCGCCGACAACTGATTCCGCACAGGTACAAAATCATAGGTTGAAGGTACAAAATCATACAGTAGACGATTGCCAATATATATATATATACATTCCTAACTTAAAAATCTAAAATAAAAGTAGCCAAAGCCATTCCTTATTATATCAGGAATGGCTTTGGCTACTTTATTCTATTTCGTCAAAATCGGTTTAACCATTTCAGAGACCAACGGGAACAAAAAGATAGACATACAGACGGACAAAAATTCTAACGTGATTATTTTAATATTATATGCAGACACTCCAATATTGTTTATTTGTATAAATTGTATTTTTTGATAGGTACATTGAAATTAATCATTGTTTCTTCATCTCGCTAAAACTTAATAATGATTTCCTATTGTTTTTTAACATTGATTTTAGAGTTCAATACCTAAACACTTAAATCCTCCTACCCTAACTTCACTGTTCGTCCGTCTGTCTATCACCAGGTTCTATCTCATCAGAGCTAGATGGTTAAAATTTTCACAGATGATGCATTTCAGTTGCCACTATAACAATAAATACTAACTAAAATATAGAATGAAGTAAATATTTAGGGGCTCCCATACAACAAACGACCTAGGGTTAAAAAGTAGCCTAAGTATTATTCTCATGAATAAGCTATCTTATTATAAAGTTTTATCCAAATCCATTTAGTAGTTTTTTCGTGAAAGAGTTACAAACATCCATATATCCATCCATACTTACAAACTCTCGCGTTTATAATATTAGTATTGAGTTTTGACGGGATCGAAAAAAGAAATGAACGCAGTTTTTTCATAATCATTGAATTTTGTGCACATATTTTGTAAAATTAGACAAATTTGGTGGAATTTTGTATAATTTTGTTCAGTTAAAGTTTACAAGACGACTTATGACTATTAAGCTTGATGCAAATTAATTATACTTGACTAATGGCAAATGCTTACGCTCATGCCAAAAATAAAAAATATTAGTATTATCTATATTTTTACAATAACAAAAGTCATAATTGGTAATTACGCTAACAGCAAATTAGCTTTCAACATTACATAGTACGCGTTATTAGATAATAATATGTCGATTGTTAGGTAACGTCCACACGCAACGTGAAAACTATCTGTTCTCTGCAATTGTCAATCTGCGTCGCATACACCTTTACATAAATCATTGATGCAATGGCAGTGGAGATTCTAAAGGTCGTCACTCATTATATTAATAACTAAAATAAAATTTCCGTTTTTATAGATAATGGTACCCTTCATGTGCATGTCTGATTCGCACTTGGCCGGTTTTTATTTTGAGTCAATACGTCGGTCATTGATTCACCAATCGTATACAATTTTCGTTTTCAAAGCGAAAATTTTATTCGCACGGGAAATGGCACCCACGGCCATAGCGAACCAAACCACAGACAATTAGGAAAACGTCACTAAATATTTTTAATACAATGTCCACTTATTTCGGTCAAGGCTCTCATCATCATAAGGATAAATTTTACTGTTTCCTTTCAAATTTATATAGCTACGAGGAAATAAAAAAATACAAGTTATTGTTCAAAATACAACTCTATTGAATTAAGCAATCGTTGTGATGAATTATTTTATTGTATTATTAGTTTTTTTACCATAATTATGCGGGATACAAGATGACGACGTATTTACAACATCTATGGTGTTTATAAGCTATTATTGTCTCTTCCCATCAGGTAAAAGTTTTACTGGTGGTAGAGTTCGGTGCAGCAATTTCGTCGGGTAGAGATCTATCACCTACTCCTGCCGCCAGAATGGGTATTAGCCCCGGCCACCGTTTTCCTGTACGAATGAAGCATTTGCCGGTAATAAAGGAAGCCTATGTTCCTGAGGGATAATGTCGGCTTCTAATGGTAAAAAAAATTCAAATTGATCCAATAGTAGATAGTTTTGGCTTTTATCACTTTCTCGTGGAACCCACATAAGAAAACCGGATGAAAAGTAGCTTAAAACCTACCTCGGAACTGCTCGCTAAATTTCTTCACAATGGGTTCAGTAGTTTTAGCGTGAATCGCGGCCGGGATACAAACAGAATATTAGACAAACATGAATTCTAAAAAAATAAAAATGTATTCCGTTATTTAAGTATTTGTAGTCACCTAGGTTCATTTATTAAATACATATTCTCAATATTTACAAATTTCACTCATCTACATTCTTATTATATACATCGTTATGATAGTGAATTTAATACTTTCTTCATTAATTTTCAATGTTAACTAATTAAAATTATACTATTTAATGTTAACGTTTATATACAAAAATGCATTTTGCAAACAAATTAATTTATATTTTAAATTGTATTGGACAGTCCCCTGTTCAAAACTGTCATTTTGTTGGATTTTTCTTTTATACAAAATGGGTGATGAACCTATAATGCCGCGTTGTGTTGCAATTGGAATGAGTCTAATGAAGAATTATACATCATATCCTACAATCAAGTCCAATCATCTTGAACTACGCTTCTGATGAATTACGGATACAGTGATGAAGCTAAAGTTATGACCTATCCCGGACGTGTATTGCTGGCTCTTTCTTTGCCGCCTTACCTATTGGTGCCTTAATGACTTTGTTATGTTCCGGTCTGGAGGGTAGGGTAGCCGGTAGACTTGCACATAATGTCTAACACTCCGGTCATAGCGACACGGACAGCGACGGACCTACAACATCTATGGTGTCTATAGGCCACGGTTGTCTCTTACCATCAGGGGAGCAGTGTGCTTGTTCGCTTCCTTATTCCATATAAAATAAAATTAAATAAAAATGCGGACGAAGTCGCGGGCACATCTAGTTAATAAATAAAATGACGTCACCCTAAATCCAACATGGCGGACTTCCAAGATACTGGACTAAGGAGGTAGTATTTTAAATGTACTCCCACAATATGTGTACCTCTATCACATTGCACGGTCAATGCTTTAATTGAACTTACATCAAATGAAGAGCAACTTGTTAAAAGTATTTAATCAATATTTCAGTTAAATATTAATGTTTATTTTTATTATACGTTGTGGTCCCTGCTACCAAGAATAATATAAAAGTAGTCCTTGGTCAAAAAAAGGTTGGGAACCTTTGTTCTATCCTAATGCAGTATTTCGACTTAACTGTTCGACAATTCGAAATACTCTTACTGGCAGTGCTGAGTATGGCATAGTGACGAAGTAGAATTCTCTTGAGCAACTTTCCTCTCACATTCTAGTCACGCATGAGGTTCTTTACAAATTTTTAAGGTATTGGCTAAGATACCCCACATTAGGTTACACTTAGAGAAGATAATACATTACAAAGACAATGGTACAAGAGTAAATTATAATAATACTCGCAGACCTAACGTATACGAGTATATTATAATATTATCTTCTGATGGTAAGAGACAACCGTGGCATATAGACACCTCAGTTATTGTAGATGCGTCGCTGTTCTGTTAGGCCAGAATGTTAGGCCTGGTGTGCAAGTCTACCGGCTACCCTACACTCTAGTCCGGGACACGATATTGTCATTATGACGGTAGGAATAGGTAGGGCAGTGGATCCTTACCCGGGCGAGTTGCTGCACAGCACTCTACCACCAATGGTCTTGTTGAAAATGACCTTGACAACCTATGCTCACCTCTTACGAGCTCCCTAGTAGGAAGGCAGATGGCTTATTCTACACAGAGGACCCGGACCAACAAAATAAGTTCAGGCGTTTCAGGGGAGTATTCCAATGAATAGTTTTATTAATTTATTACTTAAAATAACGGTGACCAACCAAATAATCAAATTCAATTTCTTTATTATGTCACCTAAAGAATAACATATTGATATTAAGTGTCCAAAACCCACTAATCAGATTTAGATTTAGATTTAGATATTTCTCCACACGTAGTAGCTCGTTAGTAGCGAGTGTGATGTGAAGACCACTGGTGGTAGAATGCTGTTCAGCAATTCGCTCTACTAGATAACCATAAGCTAGATCTACATCTAGCTATTTTTCTATACGTGGTAGCTCTTGAGAAACGAGTATGATGTGAAAACCACTGGTGGTAGAATGCTGTTCAGCAATTTGCTCCGCTAGGGATCCCCCGCCTGCCGCCGCCACCTTTTCTAAAATAAAAATACACCATCCATATTCCCGAAGGGATAATCAGAGGTAGTACATATGCACCTTTATGATATTAGCTTTAAAATAATAGCTTAATATATTAGTTATTTCGTCAACCAAGTAAGTGAAGGACATATATAGATACAAAATGGGTCAAGTGAACTAATTTGAAGGTATTACCATCATTCCTCCTCGGTGATTTAAATATTTAAATGGATATAAGTAAACGTCTCTAAAGCGCACAAAGAGTGATATAATGGTTCGTGTCTCGAATAAAATATGGCGTAATCATAGGTTGGTTTGGATGAAGTACATCTGATATGAGTAACTACCATACGGTGACATTGGACATGGATATTTTACGTCAATTTGTCTAAAGGCAAAAGTGATTTTTTTTTATTGAAATTTGACCGCCATCTCTGCTGATGTTAAGTGGCGATGCAACGAAGAGATAGAACAGTCTACTTAGATAAAGCCTTTTAAAATAAATGACAGGAGGGTAGAGCAACCGTCAGCGTCTTGGGACTGGTCAAATTAATTCCTGTAATTCTGTCGTACACTCATTGAAAAATATCCTGTAGAAGATCGATATTTAAGACTCTGCAGTTTAACATTGGTCAGAGCAGTCACTCAGTCACCAATCATATCTAGGGTAATAATAATTATAAACGATTAACGGTTGTTATAACAAACAACTAGAGCTAAATAACTTCAATACGTAAGCGTTACCGAGATAAACGGATAAAATAAATAAACATTAAACATAGTAGCCCAAAACATGAGAACAGCTGATCAATTTAGCTGATTTCTTTTTTGTTGCCTTTAATAAAGTTTTAAGAAGGTTATTACAGAAAGATAAACTGAGAAAATTTTAAGGAACATAGGAAAAAAATACACTTTGATTTTTCCCTAAAGCTTTTATTAACTGTCAATGTCAGGTGAAAGAAGATGAAGTTGTAAAATAACTGAAGGATATTTTAAGTAGCCATAGAAGTGCCTGAGGTAATGTTAGTGAAAACCGGACAGTATGGCGAATTATACACAAAAGACTCTACTATACAAAATATTACAAATATTTTGCTACATTTAGCGTAAAATTGTCACTCTTCATTGTGTAGGAAGTTTGCATAATATAGTGTATGTGGTTAAATAAGAGCCTCGGCAGTCTGGTGGTGAGAGCTTTGGACTTCCAATTCGGTACTCTAGGTACACACCCCGCAGGGTACCAACGAATTTTACTAATATAAGTGCATGTTATGCATGCTCTTAAGGTGAAAAAAAAATGTATGCGAAAACCCAGATCTGTGTATTTAAATTCAACCTAATCTAGGATTGGGCCTAGTTTGCATTCTGGGTCGCAAAAGTCCAATGATAGTCGCTTTGTGTAAACACTAGTGCTCCTATCAAGTCCCCTGGATTAGGTAGCCGACCTCGATGCCATTTGATGTAGGAACGAGATAAGTCTAGGACGAAGAAGATAGAGGATGAAGATTTTTTACCATCAGGAAATACTGACGCTTCCCTTCCAATGTTAATATAATAGATAAAAAGAGATTTGCAATCTAACTGACTATAAAATATTAATATCTTAACCTTCTATTTATAATTCAGTAATACACAATATAATAAATACTTCATAATCGATTATGATTGATTTATTATAAATATTACGAGGTCTCTTTCAATACCGTCACTGATATTAATCGCAACGTTGGACATTGACACTTGCGGCTAAGGGCTTATATTATATTTATATTTTATAATGTACATATTCAGAAAAAAATATTAATTTACATAATCCCTTATAGGAAGGGGGAGGGGATTTGGGTCTACTCGGGCGCTTGAAAATATGCTCGAAGACGTCAGATTAGGATACGATGGGTTCATTACATACCAATAAGTATATATTGGTATGTAATGAACCCACCTACAACATCTATGGTGTCTATAGGTCACGGTTGTCTCTTACCATCAGGAGACCCGTGTGACAGTTAAATAAAACATATTTTATTCTAACATATACTTTATTATTGTAATTCATGGCTTTTACTATATTTAATTTTATTATTTTGTTATTTTATATATTTATTACTGGATTCTGATAACTGATTAATTCTTTAACACTAAACTTTTATCAGGTTTAGGTTTTTAGATTATAAATAAATTGTAATGCATATTAAAAATAGAGTCAAATCACAAAGAGATAGGAAGAAGATTGATACCCATAATATTTTAGGGATGCGATGGATGACTAATAGTAGCTGCCTACGCCCAAACCAAGTTGTAAAAAAAAGTCGGCTGTCATCAGAAGAGCAATGACTTCATACTTCATCGTCCAAAACAAAGTTGGAAAGTTGAATTCAAAATAATTAAAGTTGTGTCACTTTGTAACTTAAATATATTAAAGATGTGAAAATAATCATTTTAAAATAGCTTTACATATTTATTAATCGTGTCTTTCATTAATGTCTTATTTACAACATTGCGGTATTTATAATCACCAGTAAAAGTAAGCAAATCTCCCGTTACAAAGTTTTATCCACGTCAGAAGAAACTCTAGAGAGGTAAACATGCGAAGATCTAAAGGATATCAAGATTTAGATGAAAATGGGACTGACACGCGAGTACCAGCACCACCAATACCACCTCCTCAAGAAATTGAAATGGCCTCAGTTACAGTCGTCCCCGACGGTATGTTTACTATTGTCGAAGAGTAATTTTATTTTTTAAACAAAATTGTTGTTTCTAATTACTTATTAACTATGATCCACACACTCTTTTAAACGAAAAGAATTGCCTATTTAATAGTCTCTATTTCGTCGTCGTTTAAGTTTTTGTAAGAAAATATAATAGTATGTATTCAAAAACAGTGCAATATTACTTATATAAATATTTTAATAGACTCTTGTAGATTGCAAACCTTTTGAGTATTTAATACTCTATAATTTTACCAGGATTAAACTGGTATTATGTAAATCTTCCTTCCTCTTGGTCTTATCCCACTTTATATCAGACGTGTTTGGAGTTGGCTGCCTAATTTAGAGGATTTGACTAGGGTGCCAGGTTTTGCACACAGCGTCTGTCATCTGACCTCTCCAACCCTGAATGACAACTAACCCCAAATTGAGATTAGGTAAATTTTAAAATTATCAATATAATTTGTATTAACACTCATACCTTGTGATGCTGATATATAGATGATTATGTTATAAGATCTGTTTGTAAGGTCTATGTGAACTAAACTCACATTGTTTTATTTCACCATAAGAGCGCTCAGAAAATGTACCTTTGCGTAATTGCTAGTATATGCAGAATTCTAGTTAAGGGGAGTAATGATTGAAACTTTTAACATAAGAGAACATTAATAACTTCCATTTATAAAGTTGTTTGGCTTTCACACTGTTCAAACTAGAATTTTACTTTCTTTCAATAAAGTTAAATTTAATATAAAGTAACTGAGATCTTCCAAAACCTAGGTTTAAATGTAACATTGTTTTAATAAATTTCAAAAAGAGGATGTTCTCAATTTGACCGCTTTAAATTATTACTCCATCAGTTATAAATGGATTTTGATGATTCTATTTCCGTAAGCTAAATCATTAGTAGTATTGATATTGTTGTCTAAAAGCCATAACACAAGCATATAATTTGCTTGCTTTGGGGTTTGATCAATTTGTGTAATTTATTATTTATATCCAAATAGATATATAGATCATTCTTTAATTGATGGAAACCGTTCATATTTTCAGATACATTTACAGTCACACAAGCAGTAAATGCTCTGGGGTTTGGTTGGTTTCAAGTCAAGTTGTCTCTTTACACTGGTTTATGTTGGATGGCGGATTCCATGGAGATGACAATACTCAGTATTCTCTCCCCTGCACTACATTGTGAATGGAATATAAGCAAGTATGACGTTTCTTATTACAAACTAGCTATTGCCAGAAGCTATTGATGCTATTTAGTGCTAGTAAATTATAATTCATACAATTTTTTATACTTTATAAATTAAATTTTTGTAGAATTAAAAATAGTAGTAGTATACTTAAATTGATTATATTTGGCACCAAAACAATACAATTAGGCTGAACATATATAGTTAAAAAAATGTTGAATACACCAAATACCAAATTTATATTAGGCTCATCTATATATAATATAAAAATTATGAACATACATTAACTCTCCGCTTGGTAATTATCAAGGTAAAACTTGTCTTATGATATTAATATATTTATGAGGTATTGTAGAATAAACAAAATCTGCTTATAATTACTGTTACTTAAACTTTGTTCTTTTCTGCCCAACAAATTGTCAATTCTGTTAGCTTTGTTACCCTCCTATAGACTAAATAAAATACTTTATGACTTGCAGATACCAACAAGCTCTAACTACAACTGTTGTATTTATGGGAATGATGCTAAGTTCAACATTTTGGGGTAACATTAGTGACCGCTATGGCAGGAAAACAGTAAGTTAATATTTTTTTATAATTTTCATAATATATTATTTAGTTGAATGCCCACCACCAACTCCTTTACTGTGCCATTCATAGTCATTTATATCTGTATGGAACCAAGTACCTAAAAGATATATCCAAACAGATACTCATTCCTTAACGTTAGCATTATATCTGTATTACTCCGAGTGTTGTAGATGCTAGTAGATGGCCGATATCACTTACCATCAGGTGACTCACTTGTTTGTATACTTTAAAAAAATGTAGTTATAAAAAACCAGAGGCTAGCCACAAAACAACTGGTGGTAGAGTACTGTGCAAAAAGTTCTTCTTTCTCTCTTTTATCTTAACCTTATCCCATCAGATGGTATCGGGGTAGACTACCTAATTTGACTAGGACACCAATTTTTTTGCCATCTGAACTCTGCAATTTAGATTGGAATCTAGGTCCAAACCTAGATTAGGTCGAATTCAATGAATCCTGGTTTCCTCTTGATGTTTTTCTTTACTGTCAAAGCACTCAGAAAATGTATATAACATAGAAAAACTAATTGGTACATGGCGGGCTTCGAACTTGGACTACCCAAATGGAAGTTCGAAGCGCGTACTGCAAGAACACCGAGGCTAGGTCACTGTGGTGAAATTTGCTCAGTTATTAATCAGTTTAATAAAGTGTATATTGATCGTTGGCTTTAAATTGACAAGATAGCCAGTAGGCTTGCAAATTATGCTAATTACCTGGATAAAGGACGGCAATTCATCTATTATCCATAATTTTCTACATCAAGGCAGCTATGAGCTTATTTATCTTTTATCATAAAAAATGTAATTGTAAAATGTCTTTCAGGCTCTCAGTATGTGTGGAGTATTGCTCTTCTACTATGGTCTGCTAAGCTCCATTGCTCCAAATTTTTTATGGTTATTATTTCTGAGAGGACTCGTTGGATTTGCCATTGGATGCGTACCACAATCGTAAGTCTTATTATATGTTTAAAGTTACTGAAATAATGATTTTAACAGTACAAGCTGTCGTCGATGGCTTCATCAACATATTGAGGATCTATATTTATATGACGGGAGAAATAGGTAGAATGTTGGACCTACCCCGATGAGATGCTGCACAGCACTCTACCACAAATGGACTTGTTAGAAGTTGCCCAGTTAACCTATGCTCGTCTCTTACTCTTAGGTATTCTACACAGGGGACTAGAACCTACACTCTGTCTACATAGTACATGGAATATTTGGAAAATTTATCTAATTTATTACTGACTAACGAACGCCCGCGGCTTCGCCCGCGTGGATATCGGTTACCACTGCAAAAAGCCTACTCAAGAAAGACATGGTCAGCTAAAT
>DVZL01008962.1:0-10007 GCA_018236625.1 Lasaia peninsularis | reverse complement strand
GATACTTGTCATTGACATTTTTTATGGAATGAGGAAGCGAACAAGCACACGTTTCTCCTGATGGTTAGAGAAAACCGTGGTTTTAGGTACTGTGGTCTGGGTGTTAGTTCTGGTGTGCAAGTCTACCGGCTACCCTTTGGTCCGGAACACGACATTGTCATAATGTGCTGCACCTGTGTCTTGTTGCCAATGACCTTAAAAACCAATGCTCGCCACTTACGAACTGCCTGGTAGAAAGGCCTGTATTCTACACAAAGGACCCGTACCAACACGGGGAAATCTTATAAATATATTTTATATCTTCTTATAAAATTGACCAAAAATTTTTTTAATTGACAACTCCTAACTTTTCAGAATTTATTTGAAAAGGTAAAAAGAAGTCTAACTTCTGTCTTATTAACTCTAAAAGTAAATCCTACACTCGTATTATTTGTACAACTTTATTGTATTCTTTATATTTTAATAATCTTCCATCATTCCATTATTAAAATTAATCTAGCTAACTGTCATGTTGATTTTAATTAAATCATGATTAAATCATGTTGTTGATATTGCTGAACGCTATCATGTTTATTTCAATTACTTGACCAAGAGCTTTGCAATGCAACTAGTGAATATGAATGTGCAAACTTTAGGCTGGTATTATTATCATTTCATTCATTCATGAATTCATTTAAGTTTGCCCCACCATTTTCAAAATTGCAATTGGAAGTTATACCAAAATTTATTAGCAAGGCAGTTGATTCGCGTAGTTTATCATACACAGACGTCTGATTAACTGATAGTGCAAACATAAGCAAACCGGCAAAGTGCAAGTAGGACTTAACGTAAAAAGGATTCCATTCGACTTTTTATAAAAATAGTAAAATAATATTAGTTATTTTATAATTTCAACTGCCTAGCTATCAAGGTTCATGAGATACAATCTGGTGACAGACAGACGGAGAGCGGAGTTGTAGTAATGGGATCCCTTTTTTACCATACCGTACGGAATCCTAAAAAATAATATAAGATTTTTTAAACGTTGTTGTCTTTTAAAATTGAACTTTGATAAAAATGTTTAAATATTTTTTTGCTTTAATTGCATAATACTAGTGAACTCTGTTGTTAATACTATTGAACTCTGTTGTTAATGCTAGTTAACAAAGTGGACTACTACTAAGTTTAAAAAATATAATAACAGTATTGAGCCCCAATGAAGCTTTAACTCGTCTCTAATAATATATTAGATTGTTTACATTCTCAAAAACTAGAGCAGATATACAAAGGCTTATGCTATAATTGTAAATTTGAACTTAGGAAGTGCACATTATACACCACGAAAACAAATTCTAGTCCTCTTTAATCTTGACATTTATATTTTCACATTTATCGATTTATTACTATATCTATGATTTCAATAAAACCGAATGTCTATTACCTAATTTTATAGACTTCCTTAAAACGATTAACGACACTGTCAGATGAAATCAGTCATGCAGTAATTTATCTAAATACACGAAGGTGAACTGAAATTACTACCGTCTCTGTCTTACGAACGCCTGTGTTCTGCATCAACGCGTTTCTTTTCTCATTTCACAGTTTGGAGCCGAGCCAACCAAGTTTCCAAGCGTTCGCCACAGCGGCCTGTAGTTTTCCGACCCGTCCCACGGAGTCCGGTGCTGTTTTCGCGACCAAGGATATTTACATGCAAGAGCCGGAACGAGATCCCTTTGCGGATTTGGATGCATCACCATACGAATCTAGTGCGTTTTACACACAATTGCCTGTAACGAGTCATGCCTTCGGTAATGCCCTTGCCAAAGAAGGGAGTGTTGGAGAGGCTACGTTTCTAGATTTCGAAAAACTAGTTGCCGATGATGTAAAACAATCTACACTTGATGAGATTGAACAGGAAGTCAACAAAGTGCGTGTGGCTTTGGACGAAGACAGCCGAGCGTTGGATGACGAGAATCACCAAGCAGAAGCGGATAATTGGAGTCTGAACGTATCTTGTGATAGTGGAGTCTACAATAGAGCATCGTCCCGCGACTCCGGCCCACATTCTGGTGAGTGGTACAATTATTATGATGACTTTGAGTTTGAGTAAGCATTAAATTTATTTTTATCGTGTTTGGCGCGCTGGATGTGTGTACGGTGTACACAAGTTTCGACTTATTTAGTGAGCATAGCCATCGAAACTCATAGTAACGGCGTCGTAATGAAAACATACGGACGGATTTAGGGCAGTGGACTTGCATGTTTGTTTATGTTGTATTTCGTAAAATTAGATGATTAACCCGACGAATTTGGATACCAATATTCGACTCAACCTTGCCGATGTCTTTCAGAGTTTCAATTTAGGTCAATGCGAGATAATTTCATTGTCAACGTGGAATTAAAGGGTTTTCGCAATTTTAACCGCTGTTTTATACTTTTATTATGCTACTTTTATACTTTTTGATTCTGTTTATCGACTTAACATTACCGACTAAGGCGTGACGGACAGTTGTGCAAGCAATAATTTAAGAGTTACTCCGTGTCTATTTTAATCGCACCCGAGCATATGAGACTAATAAATTATTTATCGATTTTCAGGCGAAGAGCTGGGTTTGATCGAGAGTCAGGAAATTAGAGAAAACCACGCGACAAATAGCAGCGAGGATTGGTCGCCGACCTCGTTGGAGCAAGACTTGATCAAGATGGATCGTCAGAGGAGGTCCACTGAGAATGAAGCACTGCGAAGCCCTATGGAGCTTAGCCATGAAAGTGATGAGGAGACCAACGAGCATTCGGGTTTCGCTTTGGGGCTCGTCAAAAGCAACAGTGTTGTTGCTCGCGCCAGCATGTGGCAGCAGCTGCAACAGCAAGCTAAAGGTTCGCTTCAGATTTTTTGTATTTAAAAGACAATATAAAGGCACATCGATCTCATGATGGTAAGAGAAAACCGTGGCCTTTAGAAACCAAGGATGTTGTTGCTATTTGGACAAATTTTGCAGATTTGCGAAAGAGATTTGAAAAAAAAGCAGATGCATTCACCATGGTAAAAACCATTAACCATCTTACGTGAAAAAGTTTACCGGTTACCAGACTCTCTAAACTGACAGTTTCATGCCAGAAATAGTTAATATATTCCAAAAAAGTTTTAAACACTAATCAGGTATTAGTGAAAAATTCAAAGATCACTTCATATGACATACTTTACGCGAAAGCTGTGATCATTCTTCTAATAAGAGTTAGAATGATTGATTTATAAGTATACAAGAAGGTCCTGTTATACATAAAAATGTCATTTTTTCAGTAAATATAAGACCCTATCCTATCGATATACCGTCAAGATCATCTTCAAAGTTTCACATCTTTTAAAAAATATAGCAACGCATCACTAACATCGTTGTATGTGGGATTTGGTAGCCCTAACGTTTGCCGTCTGCGTTTATAGCTACGTGTCACCAAATACGTATACCCAAGTGTCGCAATTATGAAATTTCAGCAAACAGCTGTTAGTCCAAGTAGTACGACCATCTGGCGACCATTGTTACCTATTTTCAGCGTATTTCGACAATCATATTGCCATTAAGATTGATGATTTTCTCCATCCTAATAGAATATTATATAGCAAGCAGAAGATAAATGATACATCTATATATAAATATAAGTTACATATAGTGTATACTAAATTATGTCTAGATTATTTGTAATAACGAACTCCTTTATATGTTAAATTTTAGTGCCCGCCATCATCGTTTACAGTTTATGGTGTAGGCTAGCCGCTAAACAACTTTCGCTTAAGGCTTGTAACTGGTAACGCACTATTACAAAGTTTCAACAAAAATTAAAGTTGGCTTCTGGTTGGCAATACATTATTACTAATAAGCTGGGATGGTAGTTTCATGTATATAGGCCGAAATTGAAGATGATAGACAGTTCAACAGTGGACTTCTATAGGTTGAAAAGAAGAAAAAGAAGACGTGTATAATCTTCGCCTCAATATCAGGAAGTCCAACTGTTCGCGGACATTTTAATTTACTCACTATATTTCGTGCGGTTGAGTTTTATTAATAGCCCTATTGTTTGTTATTCCAGGAACGCCGAAACCGCTGCTTCGTCACAGTCGCTCAAAAGTAAAGGAGGGACCATCCGTGGCGGACCGGTTCAAAACGCAAGCTCTGAAGTCACCAGAAAGCAAGAGTCCACCAGAAGAAGTGTTTTCTCTCGCGCAGTCTAAAAGCACAGCTAATGTATTAGACAGGGACGAAGACGGTAAATATCCTTAGTATTGTTATTTGTTTCAGTATTTAGAAAAAAAATATATTTGTACTCCCAAATAATCGGTGAAATTGTCTATCTATTGTTAATTGTTTCTAGAAGAATCTCTGGACAAAAAAATGCATGTCAATTGCATTTCGTATTACGATACGGCTTCCTGTCTTATTGTTGGCTTTTTTGTTTCTTTTTTGCATGTCCTCGTCTCTACTATGTGTATATCCCGGTACTGTATCATGCACCATGTATTATATAACGCACACACTCACTGGTGGCAGCTAAATTAGACGAGGATGATCCGGCGAAAATGTCTCTGGTTGAGAAAATGAAAATGTTCAACGCGAAACTCACCCACAAACCACCAGTTTCGGGACTGCCGAGGCCGAAAGAGGAGAGGGTCCCAAGAGCGTCCCGCCTCAGGACCATGCCGGTTCTTGCGAGTCAAGTTCAAGAAGCCATGGAACAGAACGAGAGGTTGACAAAGTCGTTGACGCACGAAGATGTCCCTCGAAACCCGGACTTCCAACTCAAAATGGAGCTGTTCCGTTCGGCGAGCGCGAAAAACACATCTTTGCAATATTTAATGCGACAGAATTCGAAGTTTAGGAGCTTAGGTCTGATTTTGTTTATAATGAGTTTATTTTTTTTAATCTGTGCTTTTCGTTTCGCTTGTTGGGTTCAGCACTAATTACTAAACGTTTGCGGAGGTGAGTTACGATAATACGCATGTTAACGCACGAACTACTAATATGTTTTGCCAGTAACTGGAACTCGTATGAAAGTATATTGTAGTTAGATTATTCCACACAATTGTCAAAATTGAGTCAAGTACTTTATCATACTTCTGAGAAAGTATTTGCAGAATATTAAAATTCAAGCGTCTTTAAAGAAAGGTGAATAGGCATTTTTTATTTTACTATGCTTTCGGTCGGTGCAGAAGAAGTTTCAAACGAGTTCCATTTGATTGGTTTCCCAGTAATGTATTTTTATAAATCTAACGTAAAATTTATCACTCCATTTGATAAATAAAATATATCTTTTAGTTATTATCAAATGTTTTTTCTATAAAAGTATAGTTGAAATTTTAAACGTTCTTGACTCTAAATCTGAGTTTGTTTGGATTGAGTTCTTCTTGTTTAACTACATCCGATTGATCTTATGCCTTTTATATTCTTATTCAGGTGATAAGTAGTTATGTATATTTCACATGTTCCACTTTAGGATACAACGATATTTAACTGTTTATTTAAGTATGTGTTTGAACGCATTTAGTAATGTTAAAGATTTCTCCTCTTCTTTGTCCTAGACTTGTCCCATTTCTGTAGAATATAATAGAAACTATTTTACGTCGCATAGACCTTACCGACGGTTCTTGTGATGACTAAATATAATATCAACTAAAATTTACTACCGGCCAAACTTGGCCACTCACTGAAAAGATTCTGCGAAAGAAATTCAGCAGACTTATCTTATTTCACATTATTTTTATTTAAATGAGTTAACATCTTAGTCGGCAACAACAATGAATTATAACATTAAAGTGAGATATTGTTATAATTTTAAGTTTCATTGTTTAAGGTTATAATATTGTGTGCAAAATTATATTAGGTGCTGAATAAATATAAAAAAGTAATAATATTTTGATTATTACTATTGCATATTTATTATTATTTTATTATTATTATTTTAACAAAGCGACTAACTCTTATCGCTACAACCCAATCATAGTCCAGGCACCAGGGTCGCCAAGGTAGCCAAAATTATTCCAATGGTAAATCTTTGTTAATTCTTATGCAAAATGGTCGCCTAAAAACGGATTTCCAAGTATGCCAGACGCTTCACCCGTAAAAAAATTTTTTACCCAATTTTTTTTAACCATATTATAAAAAATGTTTAATGTTTAAACATTTTTATTTACTATACTACTATAATATTCTAGAAACCATCATAAATCATATTTGATTACTTATCAACTAAATATGTGTAAATCAATAATTTGGTGATACTAAAATGCATGATGGGTGTAGTTTATGTTCTTACGATCGGATTAAATGAGTGTTTTTTTTTCTTTGACAAAAACATTAGCTCCTTGTATGAAATGTTTTATTAATATTTGTTGTTATTTCATTTTTCTAATTTGTTACTTATTAGGTGATGTATGTTGATCTGAAAAAATGCTGACTTTTTTTATTTTGTAAATAAATATTGATATATGTTGAAAGAATGAGATTGTATTGTTTAAAATCAAGGAAGATTTCGGCTTTTCGGTAAACACTTTTTTCTTTTGGAATTTCATATTCCAGTTTTGTATGATTTTTGATATGACTGCAAAGCTTACTTTTTTTCACATTTTTTGAATTTCAAGTACCTGGTTTCTATAAACGACTTCAAATAATAATACTGTTACTGGTGTAATTGCTATTTCTGATAAAATGATAAAAAATTGGTTAAGTTTTTATATAACAATACATTTATATTTTAGCATCTTTGACTCCTTCGATCGCAATCTTGTGAGTCAAAAGTCATTATGCTCGTTTATTAGTTACAAAAAACGCCTGCTGCCATTATTACTGTTGGTAATAAGTCTCCAATTACTCTGTATGAACTCGCCAGACTTTATTATGCTATCGAGTAACAAAGCTTGATTTTCGAGATTATGCTTATCGATGGGAATAACAATTTACTTTATATACATGGTGTTCTTTAGTCGTTACTTATTAATGTTAGGAAAACTCAATTTATTTTCTTTACAAATAAATAGTGTTTATATATATAGAAAACTAGATATTCTATCTCTATTTTAGTTGTTATTTTTTAATAATGCTAAAAATGTAGAGTAATCATGCTTAATAGTAAATATATTCGGTTACCACTATTCAAGGAACACCATGTATATGAGGAGGAATAATATTCTAAACATGCACCAATCACACGACTAGAGCATTGTTTTCTAAAACAGGTGTTATGTTTGGCGGTTGACCAATATTGTATATTGTTCTATATATATCTACTCCAGACATTGTTGTGTTTGCACTGGTTTGATGTATATATCTTTATTATTACAAGCATCCGGAATTTTCATAGTCCAGAGAACATATAATTTAAATAATCATGCCGTCAACATTAGAAAAGAGTAGAACATGTTTTACTTTACATATAAGCGGTACTTGTGACGTATGTATACGATTCTAAAATCTACCACCGGATCGGATTCCAGCCACTCCAATTAGCCCAATAGCGGAAATGTGAGGTATTCCTCGGCCTATGTAACGGTTAGTTTGTATCTGTGTTTCTGGCCATTGTTATCTGCATTATTTTATTGCTAGTTTTCTATTTATTATTACCCTGATCACTAACAAACATAAAAATTTAAATATTTAAATTAGATTCCTTACACAAATAAAATTTAATGTATAGTTTGTAATTTTAATAATTTAAATTGTAATTAAGCCATTATATTAACATACTATTATACTATCATCTATGTTGTATACATATTACTAGCTGTGTCCGCGACTTCGTCCGCGTTTAATATTTGTATTATTTCACTTTTTTTTTTTTAAATAAAAGTAGTCTAAGTTTTTCCTTGTTACATCAGCTGTCTACCAGTGAGAGTCCCATTAACATCGGTCCTGCCATTCTAAAGATTAGCGGTTACAGATAGACAGACAAAAATTTTTAAAAAATACTATTTCGGCATAAGTACCTTGTATATAAAACATATGCATTCCGTAAGAAGCGTTTATTTTAATTTTACATAGACACTCCAATTTTATTAATTTTTGTAGATTAAAATTTAGTACCATTTTTCCATGGAATCATATAACTTGGAAAAACAATTTATGTACATAAATTGTCATAAATTATAAAATCTAAAAAAAAAATGTAAAATTATTTTTTTATGTCACGTGATTCCGTTTAAAAACCATTTGTTATCAATTACCAAATGGAAGAATATATGATTATTATTATCAGTTATACTATTAAAGTATGTACATCTGCCAAGTCCTTCAGAGATATGGGCGTGACGATATTTATTTCATATGAAACAATGTCCTGTATTATTTTTTATATTTTGTTAGACCTTTTCGTATGTGCTACATGGGATTCTGACGACTTACAAAAAAGTTTATATGACATATCTGGACTATGAAGAAATTCTTAATGCTTGTATTTTTTAAGTCCTATATACCTTCATTATATGCTAATTAGTTTAAACCTTATTTAATAGATTTGGATGACGAATCACCCTCTGACAGAGCTCAGCGAATGATAACTCCTGAGGTACGCGGCATATTGAAGTCCGGCTCTACAGTTGTACCATCTAAGCCTAAAACCCTGGCTAAAGGAGAAAGTTCTGAGGTTTGTAGTTACATGGTATTTATCCGACAGTTTGAAGATGCTTATATTGGTATTTCTAACCGCATCACAATAATGCTATATAGATTATATAGGTTTATAAAGGTTGATAGTACTAATTCGATCGAGACGTTCTAAGACTTCCAATATAATATTTTTGATTATTTCAACAGCGAGGGGTTTCGTAGTCGTCATGTTGCTACACCATAAAAAATTGATATTTTCTACTTCTCTCATACTACTTTAAGTATTTTTTTGCTCAATAACCATAAAAAAAGCACAGGAATTCTAATTGTTTAGTCTTTACAATAGTTGAACTTATCTATTACAAACAAATCGGACTCAAAATTAATAATGGAAGATGAAATGCGATTGTGGATGGCTGTAAATCTAGGCTGACATTCCATGGCCAAATGGCTCGTGTATTATCTGAGGGTCAAAGAGTCCCTGAAACCGACGTGTTTGTAAGAAAAGAAATTGTGTCACTGAACACTCGATATTCTCTGCCTATCCCGCAAGAGACTTGGCTCGAATATGTGTATAAATAAGATCACCATAATATGAATATCAAATCTTCCCAATCATTATCGCGCAATAAAGTAACTAACGTCTTGACATCCTTATAAATTTGAGTTAAAAATATGCATTCAGCTTATTTTATTTCCAGGGTCTGAAAGATGAAGGAATCGACAGTTCATCGGAAGACGATTCCGTGTCTGCATCCACAGTTTCTTCATCAGAAAAAAGTTGCTCCTCATCAGAAAGCTCCGATGACATTCCAGGACCGAAACCAAGAAGGTTCCAACGTAAGAATAACAAGTTGAAAGCGTCCAGAACTGAATCCGACGTCAGTAGAGTCCTTAAGGATCCATATCCGCGCAAAATACAATTACCAGGCGCGAATGAGTTGAAGGAGCGTCTGAATGAGGCAAAGAACTCGGTCGTGAAAATCCCGCTTCTGGGTAAACTCGGGAGAAAACCTTCCGAGGACGTCAAATCTCAAGAAGAGAAACAAAGATTTGGTGCGAAAATCATAGAGCCGATTCAGCTTGGTAAACTAAGACGTCCAGTCGAGAAGATCGCTTCGGTGGATGAAAAACCCCCAGTTTTAAAAATATCAGCGCTGAACCAGGCCGCGAAGAATAGGTTCTTTGGTTTGGACTCCGCTAAAAAGGAGAAAAGTGTTGATGAGCTGACGGCGGCGGTTAGGAAATACATTCAGCCGGTATGATATTTTTGACTTTCAATTTGTTGTTAGCTAATTCTATAATAACTATAATCCGTTTATAGGGATTCGTAGCCAAAGGGTAAATAACGGAACCCGAACTAAGACTCCGCTGTCGGTCTGTCTGTCTCTCTGTCACCATGCTGTATCTCATGAATCGAGATAGTTAGAAAGCTCA
>DVZL01008961.1:0-10008 GCA_018236625.1 Lasaia peninsularis | reverse complement strand
TAACAGTCCGTCGCTAAAATCGTGAATTCAGTAGGTTTAGCTAGTTTATTTTATTGAAATATAACAAAATACGTACGAGTTCCTTGCCTTTCTTTGGCATCGTTGTAGATATTGATGAGGGAGAGGCGGTACGTATGTATCTTCATAGAGAGAAGTGGAATAATCTGAGACATCTGTGCAGGCCCATTCGTGGTGTAAAAATTTCCTCAAGCCCCATTCTGTCACGTTACCCTAAGATAATATTTACTTTTAGGTAGGTACACCAATATAGTTTAAACGCAGCAAAAATCTACTTCAATACCATTATCATGATCTCGAGGCAAAGGATTTGTTTTGGTTTGTATGTAATTCAAAAAGTACAAACTGTACCAATCTATTTGAGGTATGACCTATCTTATTAAACAAGAATAATCAAAAATCCATTTGAAATTTTCACAGAAAAATAAAGATACCTAAGTTAATTGAGAATAAATTAAAAAAAAATTAAATGATAATAACTGGAAGTATACTTAGATTATATTATAAAAAAGTGAGAACTTTATTTTTGAAGTCGGTTGAAAATACTTTACTATTTTTTTACCTAAGGCTTCTTATTATACTAAATAAGATATTGACAAACACTGACGTTATGGCGACAGAAAAAGATAAGCTAGTTGCTATTTATCTAGGTGAGACGCGTTACGTTATTAGTGACAAAGTATTCTTTATTAATACACAGTATTATATTTGGCTTTTGCTAGCTGCCTGGCAGTATGAAAAATCTTTTCGTCTTGTAATTGATATAATCGTGTTCCGGTCCGAGGGTAGGGTAGCCGGTAGACTTGAATATACGATCTAGCAGCCCGAACATAGACATTGAAGCACCGACAACATCTATGCTGTCTATAGGCTACGATTGTCTCTTACCATCAGAAGACACGTATAGGTACTTGTTCACTGTCTTATCCCATAAAAAAAGCCAAGAATGCTTGTTTCTTATCAACGATCCTCTGCTAAACATTAAACCATTCCAAATGTATTCCAAATGTAATATTCCAAAAGTAATAACGCCCCTTAACGACCCATAACACATAGACTACTAAGGACAAAGACAGTGTGAAAAAGCTAGACACTAATAAAAAATCTATTTGTCCAGCTATGGAAGCCTGCTGTTGGTAGATTGGCTGTTAGGTACCTACCCCCTAAATAGTGTCATATTGTAGTTACCTTTTTTCTGTAGGATTTGACGGCAAACAAGCATTCGGCTCTTCTGGCGGTAAGAAACTACCATGGCCTAAAGACACGTCGTTCGTGCGTCCTGTGTCCTGTGGTCGGTTTATTATGATGTGCCACCACCGTATAGGCCATCGGTAAGTATGCCGCTAATCAGACGAATACAATTTTATTATGGCGGCTGGAATAGCCATGGTGTTAGTAGAACTTTTTGATAATATCAATTAAAAATTCATTATATAATACTTACGAAACATTTCGTTAAATCTGGTTGCGGATAAAACTGATGTGCACATCTCCTGTAATATCTTAGCATCGGACCGCAGAGTGGTTTTGGCTGGTGGTTGTAAACAATATCAGTAGTTGTAGCGTAATTTCCACAATTGTCATGACTGTCGTGTATTATTACTGACGGTACATTACCCTACATGAGAAAAAATAATTAATTTTCATTAACAGATCTTAGTCGTTAGACGAATATGTCAGCCAAGATATTTTCCGTGTGGAAAAACTCCGATGTGAAATGTTAAAATTAGTTGGTATTTTTTTAGATCTACATAAAAATAATATACCCAGTCACGCCCATATCCCCGAAAGTCCAAATTAATGTCCAATGTCCATTTAAAATTTTAGGTAGGTACTTTAACGTATCAATTAGTTGATACGAAGAATTTTGGTATCACTGTTTCAATGACACAATAGATTCAATAACTTCCAATCAGCGTTTTTTATTTAGATCTAGGTATCTAGAACTTTCAACAAGTGAAAATAAAACTTCCAGTAAACATAACATTTTGTATATGATTTTTATTTGAACCAGCATATTTCTAAATATCAATGTAGGAACTCCCTCGCGACTTTCACTCTCACTGTGTAATCAGACTGATTCCACCATGTTTCCAGAGTGTGTTTGTTACATTTGTCCATTATATTTCCAGAGTAAAACCAGAGTGAATACATAGCGAAACTATAATGAATATATATATATGTGTGTGTGTGTATTCCAAAAAATACAATATCCACTCAGGGCACGTTCTGTATTTACTCTGGAAACACGATGGACAAATGTAACAAACACACTCTGGAAACTCTCTGGAAACAAAATTAAGCCATTTCCACTCTGTTTCCATAATGACTCTAAGGTTGCGAGGGCTCTCTTTTATTAAATATGGATATAACAGTAAAATAGGTAAATATAAAAACGCATGACATGGAAAAAGAAAGATGTTACCTTTAAACTGTTTAATTTATTTATTCTGAAGTCAGGTTGCCGTGATTCCGGCTTGAGTTTGTCGTAGTCAATGTGATCTTTAGGTGGAAAATAAAGTGTTCCAGTTTTTGGACATTCGATCCTGTCCTCTACCCAGTTTCCTAAGGAATTAATATGTATTTATATCAGGGGATATACCTACTCAAAATATAATTTCAAAAGTAAGTTCTGAAGTCTCCCCAACGCGACGTACCTAAAGGAGACAACAAGATTGAAAAAGTGGTGGTTGCTCCCCGAGGAGAGCCATCGGGGAGAGACAATAGACCGTAATCGAAACTACTACGTCACCCCCAGCGGCGACGTTGTCGCGGATGTGTGTACTTAAATGTGCAGCGTTAGCCTGGGTGACAGGATCGTCAGGGTCTACGGTGTAGTGGTAGTGGTTCGTAATGTAATCTCTTCCCGCTGCCATCAAATGATTTAGGTAATTTGCTAATTTGGCAAAGTAAGATTCGTTGAGTTCTTGGAAATAATTAGCTGCGCTAGTAAGTAAGTAAGGCTTTGTGAAGGTCGTTATTGCGCATATCAGGCGCGTGCACAGGATTATGACACTGGGTATGCGGCGGAGTAACTACTTGGTTACAAAAAAAAATTTAAAGATTTTTAGTTTCTTTATTTAGCTTCATATATTATGTAATCATGATAGTGAAATGTCGGAGTTTAAATAGATATATCAGAGCACACCCTGTATCAAAGCGTAAACAGTTCTTATGTGCCTCTATGGAGTGCACTCCACTGGAGGTCGGTGGAGATAGTCGTACTTACCATGAGTTTATTCGCATGAATTTATTCTGTAAGTATTTGTAGTATACATTTCCCCTGATGAAACACTAAATTCTTAAGGGAAATGTAGAATGGGCATGATTAGGAATGTAATATAACTCGGAACTCTACACTGAAGTCCTACATATTCAATCATCCTACCGCGACCGTTGGTTTTTTTAAGAGCTTGAGAGTTTCCTTTTTCATTTTTTAATTTAATTTACCGACTTTAGAGTGGGTATTTAATCACCTTTTGATGCCCGATAGTAATTCTCAAAATTATTCCAGAGTAGGTAGTGGTTCACCCCCCGACCTTACCTAAAAGTACTCCAGTGCAATAAACAGGACCGGGTCTTAGTGCTTTGGATATAGCTTCGGCGCGAGTAGGGGACTTAGGTCTTGTGTTGATAGTAGACATTATATATATATTTATGGCACATTCGTATTTGTTTACATATTTTCAAAAAAGTGACAGTGATTTAGAAAACGTAATAGATTTTATATTCTTTGGCAAGACCTTATAGTAAAGAGGTTTTTGTACATTTTTCAATTAAGCCTTTTTTCTGGCTTTAGCTACCTAATACAAAATTAACTATATAGGAAATAAAAAATAACACACAGGCACTACAGAGTATACATAAAAAATAAAAAAAATTAATAGTCAAAAATTATTATGAGCAACATGACGCGTTTGAAAGTTGTCAAAAGCCAGCGGCAGGCGCTGGCTTGGGATGTTTTAAAGATTTTCATTAACAAGTTCAGAACAGACTACATACAAAATTTGTATTGTCCAGTAATGATGGTGGGACGAACGGGAAGGATATTTTAGCGAACAGGCACACGAGTCTCCTGGTGGTAAGAGATAACCGTGGCCTATAGACACCATCGATAGTGTAGATGCGCCGCTGCCCTGTGGTCGGGCTGTTAGACCTTATGCGCAAGTCTACCAGCTACCCTACCCTCCGGACCGGAACACGACATTGTCATTATGGCGGCAGGAAAAGGTAAGGCGGTGGCTACCAGGGCAAGTTGCTGCACAGCACTCTACCAGTACGGTGTACGAGTGACGTCTTTTGTACTGGTTCGCTTTTCGCTGCTACTGTCATACATACAAGCTGTAGCAACTATGTTTCTTCAGACACCTACCCGGGAATCCCAATTTTTCTTCCAACTAGTTACACTTAACCTCATTGGCAGCGGTGTAACTATAACGCTCGAGGCCCTTGGCAAATTATCGGTTTTTTTTACTAAATGGTTAATGATAAAATATATTGAGAGTTAGAATTCTGCTCTGACCGATGGCCCCTACAGGATGGGGGCCCGTGGCATTTTGCCGAACTTCGCTGAACAGTCTGCTCGCCCACAAAGTTTGGTGAAATTGTAAAAACTACACGATTAGTAACAAATTAGTCAAACAAAAACACTAGTGTGAGTCGCGCGGTGTTTGATCCACTGCAAAATGCGGAGTCCTTGTTTTTGAAAATGATTGAAAGAAATTCTAATGGATTGTAAGTGTTAATACACTTGTAAACTTAAGTAGAAACAAAATAAATGTCAATAATCAATCACTTTTTGGTGGTAAACTAGTCATTTGTTTTATGTATAGGCAACCTGTGTGCGCATGAGAGTTGTTCGATGACGACGCCGCGCCGCGTGGTATTATGAAGATAGATTAAGTTACTATCTATTATGCCTAAATTACCTAAGTATATGTATCTATATCCCCTTTACAATCTGAGCTGGTGACCCTAGGACGGTGGAACGAAAGGAAAAGGACTTACATCGTGTTGACTGTTGCTAATATTTTGTCACGTTACTTAACCGTCATCAACACTTCGCAGTTTTCACCACAATATGAATAATTTGACCTCCTCGTTGGCCGAGGGGCTAGCGTACACGCCTAACCGCATCGATTAACCGCGAGGTTTGATTCCCGACGGGGACAGGCATTTGTGTGGTGAACATAGATGTCTGTATTTCCAGGTCAGGGTGTTAATTGAATTTAGTCTTGTATGTGTCTATTTATGTATTTCTATATATTAATAATGTTGTCTAACACCCATAACACAAGCATTAAATAAGCTTACTTTGGGGTTAGATCAATTTGTGTATTTTTTTTTTATGATATTGGAAGACAAACGGATTTCCTGATAAGAAATTCACTTGGTCTATAGACACCAAAGGTGGAAATGGTGCGTTGCCAACCTCAGGCTGGGATGGTAAGCCTCTTGCGTGAGTAAGTTTACCGGCTACCCTCTAAACTACAATACGACAATAGCGAGCAATGACGCTAATGTCGCAGGAATAGGTAAGGTACCAATCCGGGTGAAGCTTAAGCCTTAAGTATTTATGTTATTTTGTTTTTGCTACTTGTTGTCATAGCGACCGTACATCGTGTTTGAAGAACAAGATAATATTATTTACAACATATCTCTTCGACCACACCTCATAAGGTATTTTTAAAAATATAAAGAAAAACAATAAAGGAACAATATGAATGTGTATCTGTGTTAATATACACACGGACATACTATATATTAAATTTACAAGTTAAAATTTCAACTAAATAGGTACCTGCACATAAGTAGAAAACCAAGATTTTTATTAAGAACGACATCAAAAGCATCATCTGTTTGATGTCATACAGCGTGATTAATAATAATAAACATTTTCAATCACATAACAAATCCAAATAAATCGCTTAATCGGCATGTACAGGGTGATTCGTGACTGGGCCGAGGTGAAATGAAATTGTTGGAACGCGACACTTCGCACCTGCTCGCCCGGAAACCGATTAAAATGATAGAACGATGCGCGACCCGATCGTTACATGGACATGTTGTGTCTGGAAGGGTTCATATTCTTATCGAAATATATTTATTTATTTAGTCTCTGGACAGGATGTCAGTACTGTTATTATCTTAACAGTAAATCCCTGTTTCAGTGAAGTATTAAAAATTGCCTCTCACTAAGCATCAGTCAGCCTAATAGAACGTAGTTCGACATTAATCTTTTAAGGTGCCAAAAATGGACACATTTTCTTATGAAAATAAAAATAGTCATTAGAAGTAAGCATTGGGCATAAATAAATATCCATAGACAAATAATACAGATTGATCCAATTTCAAAAGTAAGAAAACCTTGGGTAATCAACGGTACTAATATAATATGGAAATACTTCATAGATTACAGAAAACCTTTAATAAATACCCCACTTATGTTCATCACTGTTGTGATCACACAAATACTTGCCCCACAGCAAGCGTTGCGGAGTAAATGACGATGCGGTTACGTAATATAATTGGAGTACTACAGGTGGTGGAAATTGATGTATATATTAAGGCCGAGTCAATTCAGAGACGTGATGTAAAAATGCACAGCGCCATCTATTTTTAGATTTGTTACTAAATTTTAGACCAACAAATATAGATAATATTAAAATAAACGTTTTTTACTAAATGCATATTTTTTAATATTTTTACTTATACTGAAATAATATTTATTTTTGCCTGTGGTCCGGCTGTTAGATCATATGTGCCAGTCTACCAGCTAGCCTAATCTCTGGACCGGAACACGACAATGTCATTATGGCGGCAGGAATAGGGAAGGCGGTGGATCCCGGACGAGTTGCTGCACAGCACTCTACCACCAGTGGTCTTGCTGATAGTGACCCACTTAACCTTTGCCGGTCTTTCACGATCGGCCTGGTAAGGAGAGGACCCGATCCAATACGTGAAAAAATATTAAATTTATCATGGTATGTAGGTATTTAAAAACATTTGTTTTAAAATATGTTGCATGTATAGATATTCTAACAAGTGTGTGCATTACTATACGGAACGCTTATGAACCATCAGGTGGCTTAAAAAAGTTTGTGCTATTGTCCGAAATTTTAAATTTAAGCCTCCAAAATGTAGAGAAACTTTCAAAACGTAGCTCCAACGCGGCTAAAAAGGCGGTAACTTCATTATGAAAAAAGTCCTTTACATAAAGGATACGGGCTTTATAAAGCCTGCAATATTTCCCGCTGGTTATAATGCATTTCTGAATATGTTTTAGTGCAGGTCCCTTTATAAATGCGTATGTTTTTTAGGGATCCGTCAGCAAACTAATACTGAAACTCCACTGTTATTCTGTTTGTCATTCACCAGGCTGTATCTCATGATCGTGATCGCTAGAGAGTAATTTTCGCAAACAATCGTTTAAAAAATAAGTTTGAAAATCCGTCAAGTGTGAGTTGGCCCCCGCATATGGAGGGTTCCGCACCATTATCCATAAAATCTATAAAAAATCACATTTATTGTATGGGAACAACCTTTTACCGTTTTTACACATAATGAACTACACAGCTCATGGAGAGTTGGTAAAAATATTCTATTGGAAAGAATTCAGATTCTGAAAACTACTCAAATCGCATGTTAATTATTTAAGTAATCGCTTGTCTAAGCCTAGAATCAAATTTGCAAATATGAACGAAACTTACGCAGTTTTTACGACACGGAACGAAGAACATAAGAATTTGCAGTTTTTTTCTTAAATGAAAGTAAAAATAAATTTTCTACATTTATCGTTTAAGGTTAGACTTGGTTAAAATACACATTCAAGCTCAATTATGTTTGTCCAATAAACTTATCCACGTTAAGTTATACGCAAGTTGTACTTCCTGTTTATCGGAACAGTGAATTCTGGTGAAAACTGGCCAAGTTAAACCTTGTTATAAATTTATGAATTACATGTCATTGGAAAGTCTATTATTTTAGGATTTTCTACAAACACTTATCACTTTTATCATACATCAGTGAGGGGGAGTTGTTATAGAAACTAGAAAAATATCTTATTCTACATTTTCTATGAAATTATTTACACATTTTTTTTTGATATAGACTAACTTGTTGCTAACCGAGTGGCTTTTACAATTACACCGGACTTCACATCCACACATATGGCAACGAAACTTTGTTAGGGCCAACGTGACGTGAGTCAGTTAACATATTTTATATGCTATGCTAATATTATAAATGCTAAAGTAACTCTGTCATCTACGTTTTCACGCCTAAACCACAGAACCGATTTTGATGAAATTTGGTATAGAGACAGAGTTGACCTTCAAGTAGAACATAGAATTAAACAGACTTAAACAACTCCATTACAAAGAGGGTATACTTTTCCCGACTTACAATAACTATTGTAAGTCGGGAAAAGTCATTGGATCTACAATTATAAAGGTTCAAATTTTGCCTGAAACCTGCTGAACTGATTTACGTTAAAACCCTGCCATGTAACTTAAGTACATTTTCTGAGTGCTCGTATGATGAAGGAAAATATCGTGAGAAAACTCGGGATTGTCAAATCATGGGACCTAATATCGTAGGCTAATCGTAGGTGCATATGTGTACTGCCTACCTTTTCAATATATGTATTTTCTTCTGATTTTGATGACTTTTGACAACGAAATAAATGAGGCTCTAGAGAAGGATCTAGGCTATTTTTGATCCAGATAACACTTCGTTCCCGCGGGAGCACTACATAACTTTCGAAGGCAACATCTATGTATGATATAATCTAGAAGGTTCCTCCTATATACAGTTGGACAAGCAATAACCACACAAGTCCTTCGTGTGCAATAATATCCATGTCCTGATTTAATCTTTCATTCCCGGCGTATTGGCCGGGCTGAAATTTTTCAAACGTCACGCCCGGTTTGACAAATGCTTCGGGTACTGCGAGCGCCGCAAATTACGACCCCGCCATTTTTCCCCCTTTTAATTGGGATGGTTTAGATACGGATCTTTCGTAACAATTGAAACTTTTGTGCCGAAAATTTGTTTGTCGTTTTTTTATTCAATTTCCAAACAATCCTTTTTTGATACACGACATTTTGGTACGGGATATTTTGGTGCTGGAGGTATATTATATACTTTTACTTTTAACAGGATTAGAAGTCAAACAAACTAAGAAAATCTGATGTTAAAAATATCCATATCTACACAAATAAATAAAACTGGAGTGTCTGTGTGTAATATTAAAATAACGGCTTTTTACTAAATGCATATACATATTTACAGGGTATACATATACCAAAACAATATTTTTTAGAATTTTTGTCTGTCTGTCTATTTGTTCTCGCTAATCTCAAGAACGGCTGGACCGATTTTAACGGGACTTTCACTGGCAGACAACTGATGTAATAAGAAACGGCTTAGGTGAATTTTATTTTAGAAATGTAGAAAAAAGTCGCAGGCACCCCTAGTATACCTAATATGAGTTCACCTTACACCTTATTCAAACAAAAAAAACCATTTGACAGCACAATTGCCTTCTGAAAGAAAATCAATTTGACAGCATAATCCCTATTTACTGAATTTATTTGTTACAAAAAAAGTGATAAATGAAGAACCCCCCCTACCGATTTTGTGCAAACTTTACATAAGCCATCTACTAAACAGTCCAAACAAAGTCTTTGGTTTGGATAGGTGAGCCCGTTCTAGAGTATACAATTACTAGGAAAAGTGGTGATTTTTATATAGATGAGGGAAACCGCGGGCAACGACTAGTTATGTATATCCAAAAGCTCTCGGCGATTCGTAAAACAATTAGTGGGTGTAAACAGAAGTTATCTGTGGTCCCCCGTGAGCCAATTGGTTCGCTACATTGTTGGTTTATCATTACTCTGTGGTTCAATTACTTTTATTATTAAAAGACATGTTCATCATATTTTAAAAGCTTTTATTTAACATGCAATGTATATCAGTATGTATGTTCTG
>DVZL01008960.1:0-10008 GCA_018236625.1 Lasaia peninsularis | reverse complement strand
GCAACGCACCATTTCCACCTTTGGTGTCTATAGGCGACGTGTATTTCTTGCCATCAGGAAATCCGTCTGCTTGTTTGTCTTCCAACACCATAAAAAAAACAATTGTACGATTCATCGCAACGCTCAATCACATAAAGTTACGTATTCGTTTTTATCTCATCTAATTTTCAAATAAATATTCCTCGATTACACAAATTGATTACCCTTAAGTAAACAATGTGCTTGTGTTACGGGTCAATAATAATATCACAAAGAAATACTTAAACGGAGAGCAGAAAAATATTAATAAGACAATTATTCTTAACTGTAATAAAATATTATTTCTCATTGTTAGAATATCGCAATTATCAACACACTCTACTAAGAAACATCACTTTAATAGTACTTATTTTTGGATGTTATGGATCTCTTCATCTTAGTAGGTAAACTTGTTTAACAAATCATGGATTTGACAATTGAACATGCAAAATATCCAATGGTTAGGAAAAACTATCTTTCTGCTTTAAGCACTTCTGTGCCAAAGACTCATGTTTTATGTAGACGTATTTACAGATAAATACTCTCCGTGCACATCCTAGGCATACTGCCAGACTGACCTCAAGACTTAATAGCTCAGAGATGAAAGGAATCGGAAAAATTGTGGATTGACTACAACGAACCCAGTTTCGTTGTAGTCAATCCACGTTTAAATAACTACATTTTCTTCGATTTGTACGAACACTCAGCGATTATTATGTGGAACAACTTTATTCGTCATTTTTTCACGTAGGTATCTCTAATAGATAAAGCAAAGATAGCATTGGTTTATTGATTTCCGAGTGAGTCGGTCATTATCGCAGGTCGCCACGGGTCGAATAGTTAATATAAATTATTTATTATGTATATATGCAACTCAGTAACTAATTTACATATTGTACAATACTAGTATACGTCCACGACTTTCCAAACAGTGTATTACAACATCAGTAGAATATATATTATAGATGTTGGTACAATGAAAGAAACGTAGAGTAAAATATGAGAATATGTACTTAAATATAGGTATCTATATAACATATAAAATCATATTAGATTAAAATTACTTTGCACTATTTTTGTTTTAGTTTTATAACGATTTCTAAAGGATAGAACCCCTTTCTCAACTCTGGCATATAACCAGTTGGAAGGGTTATTATATGTTTCGTGCGTAACTTTGTATTTAAATGTTACATAGGTACGTATATAATGTAAATAGAAGTGTGTATGTAAACAAGATTTTATATTACCAGATGACTTCACAAGCATAAATAAGTTACCAACTATTGGGTTCCATATCCATTCAGAGCGTTTATTTAATATTTTCCAAAATGGAAGAGGTTCTTAGTTCGTTGGTATATTTTGTATGTTTGTTATGCAATTATTCCGTCAATTCCTAGTAGATTTTGATTATTTTTGTTTTGTATAATAAATAGGTAATGCTTCTGAGATGGTTTCATAGCAATATAATTCACATAGATTTAGTACTTTTTGAAATACAAATAATAATAATTATCAAATGCAAGAAGCCCATCATAAGGATTTTAAAAAGTAAAACATGACACAAGCTAAACAATGCATTTTTAAGCCCTTCAATCAGGGTTTTATTGTGGAAAACCCCTGAGTTACAGCTAGTATCACTTCAAGAACTTACTTTTCAATTCAACAACTTAACTTTTCAATTCAAGACTTAATTTGAACCAGACAATAGAACAACAATCAAACATTATTTTTTGTCTTTACTTGACTTAGGTGTAAATACAAACAATAATAATTAACATAATAGTGCAAAAACAGTGTGCTTAATGTCAAAGTCAAAGGTGTTTGTTGAAGTTAATTTTGCATATTAGCTAATTCCTGTAGACTTTTTTGCCATTGTCTAGCAATTTGATGCATTACCTACCTACCTATTACTTATATAAAAACGAATAATGATTTATGAGCTGTATTATAAATAATTACCTACTATCTGTTTAATAATGTTATAATTGATTTCAAATTAAATCATGACAAGGGTTTAAAGAACCAAGAAAGTGGATTTCATATTCCGATAGGTGAAGTACCCGTCATATACCAATAAGTTTTTCTAACTTAATTACATTCCCTAGAGTGTTCTTACGATGAAGGAAAACATCTTGACGAAACCCAGATTCGTGTATTCGAAATCGACCTAATCTGAATTGGGTCTGGTTACCATTGGTTGTTATTATCCAAAGGGGTAGGTGTGTTAGTATATCCACGACTAGTAATTCCAGTAGATATACTAGAACACCCACGATTAACCAAGGTACTAGGGTCCATGATGTGTTAAGTGGCAAGCCTATCGCCACTCCGAGCACATTCTAATTCCGGGCAACGTAATGCTTAGGTACACAGCTAATCTGAAAAACATTTAAGAAAAGTTGCCCGACCTGGGAATTGAACCCGGGACCTTACGCGGTTAACGGTCTTGGCAGGCGACAGCCGTACCGTTACACCACAGAGGAGACTAATAATCTATAAGACTAAAAGCAAAACACACATTCTATGTGGGACACCTATTTTCAACTGAAGAAAAGATTTTGCTACCTTACTTTTGGTCAAAAACTTTACAGTTTTGACACGTCATAATGAAGATTTTTGCAGTTTTTTTGCATTGGAATTATTGAACCAACTTACGTAAAAATACGACCGCAAATATAAAAATAAATTTAAAAAAAAATTATGCCTATTTTTTCTTTACATTATTATACCTACAGAAAAAATATATTATTTTGATAAGATAATCGTGTGTAATGCAAAAGCTATGATAATATATAGAATTTGAAAGTAGTAGTCGTGTGATTATGTGGGTATCGTAGAGCGAGATAAACCGTGCCAGCATCCGCGGAGAGCACCGGTTATGTAACGCTGCAGATCAATTGCGGAATTCATTCAAGCTACATATTCTAGCTGAAAGGTCTAGTTCACTATAAAAACTGTTTTTATTATATAACCATTTTTCCAAACTAATCATATGTTTTTTATATCCATACATCGTTACCGTCTTGTTAAAAAATTACGAGAGCCTACTCTATCTCGCTACTATCGTTGAGATGACTCTAAAAATTAGATTATTTAACCTCTACTGTTTCGAGTGACCTTTTCCCATATCTTACAAGGTCTTCCTGATATCATACGAACAAGACATCCCCCACAATGTAGGTAGGTAGGTCGCAGGTTTATGTAGTGCCTACCATAAAATATTCTCTCAACCAGCAGTGAACCAGTGATCAAGCAAGCCAAGCCGAACTTTTTGTAATTTTTTATTGAACTAGCTGCGCCCGCGACTTCGTACTCGTAGATTTCGCTTTCGCAAAAAGTACGCTACGTGTATTTGACATAAATTGAAATAACATCTTTATTTGTTAACCGATTTAAATAAAATAAACACTAAAAAATGTCAAGTGAAGGCAATCAAAACATATTTCTGAAAACTGCATCTAAATCGGTTACGGCGTTTCTGAGATTAGCGTGTGCAAACAAACAGATATACAGACAAATAAAGTAAAAAAATATTGCCTTGGGTTCTCTTTCGCATATAAAGCCCGCCTAATATGTTTTTTAATTAATATTTTTTCCATGTACGGACAGCGATCAGTTAGTTTTGTTAAATGTTGACTTGGGCGTTTTTTGAGATTTTTTTATGGGATAAGACAACGAACAAGCACACGGGTCTCCTGATGGTAAACAATTAGTCCAGCCATTCTAGAGATCAACCGAAACAAACAAACAGACCAAAATTATAAATAATATTTTGGTAAATGTACCTTGTATACATACATATGCATTTAAATAAAAGGGTTTATTCTAATATTACAAACCGACACTTCAATTTTATTTATTTGTATAGATGGCATATTTGAATTTTTTTAGTGAAAAAAGAGCAGTGGCTTATACAGTATAAAGGATTATACAGTCTAAATATGATTGTTTTTAAAAAACGTACATATATACATAATTTACATGACTGAAAAAAAATTGAGGTAATAGAATTTTTTGCAAGTTTAAATTTTCTGTAAGGCAAAATATGTTTTTTCATTATTTTTTTTTGTAAAAAAAAAATTAATTATTTTTCGTAAGACAAAAGAAGTTTTAACTAATTAAATTATTTACAAGGTTATATTCTCTGTAAGACTAAATTATTTTTTTTTTCCATTCCATATTCGATCAGATCAGAGGCTAAAGCTAACATTAGGGGTTAGCCTAACTTTAGCTTTAGCCTCTGATCAACCGATCAACCCGGGTTCGATAACCAACAGGGATGGGGTTTTGCATCTAATTTGCTTAGACCAATTTGTGCAAAATATTTTTTATTTATTTATGAAATATAGTTGTATTCCCATTATAATTCCATTATTTGCAAATTTTATGTTTCTTATACGACCAATTATATTTTTTACAATCACCACAAAGCTACAATCTATTAAATTACCTATGTCTATATTACTTTAGTAATGACCTGTCTTGCTAGTATATTTTAATGTCCTGCTATTATTAATCATTTGTATTCTATTGTGTTTTCCTTGTGATACATTTTGCTTATGTATTAAGTATGATGTGTAGACTCATAAATACTTTCATTTTCCAGGTGATCTTAAGTATTACCAGGAAATATGCGAACCAATTGTTTCGCATATGCAGACCCAAAGTATGCATGCTTACTGGTTCATGTCTACTTTCTACTGTCTTCAATATCTATCACCTGAACAATCTCAATATCTAATGCAGTTTAATTTTGTGTATTGATATGTGTAATTTTGGGTCTTGATAAATACATACAAAACAGATACATTTTAGACTTCTTTATAAGATAAAAAATTCTAGTACTTACTAAAAAACTGAACAATTTAAATAAGTTGCATCAAATATTTACTCTACTTAACAGAATTAGGGAAATTTGAAATACTTAATTACCTAATTAATTATCAAATAGGTGGGTAATTAATGCAATAAACAGTCTTCAATATTAATTGTAAATATTGTTAATAACTAAACAAATTTAAAAAATAACTAAGTGCATTTACATTTATTAATTTCTTTCTCATTGTAAGCAAGTGATTCCAACCTTATTGCGTGTAAATCACAATTGTTTTTATGTATATGAATAAGAATGAATAGAAATAGTAGATCCCACTAAATTTCTCAAGTCATCACAAAAACCTACTACCTAATCTTTGTGATGGATTAATTGATAGAGTAAATAAGCAGCTGAGAGTGACATGTGGTCAAGATATGTCCTAAAAGAGACAAGGTTTTGACTTTATTTGTTTTTATGTATATTATTTTTCAATGTGATCGACCAATACATTTGAATATATTCTATATTTGTAAGATTTTATATTATACATTAAGATTATTATTGATGGTAACATTACATTTACAAGCCATTCAGTTATGTACATTTTACTGTCGAATCTGTCAATTTTTATAGTGATGACTTCTATTTTATTTATTTAAATACAAATCGTCACAATAAAAAATCTGCTGTATTGTATTTTTATTACCTCGCCCTATAAATATAAACCTGTACAAATATATTGATATTTTATTTGATGATTACTTCCTTATAATATTTACTAGGTATTTTTTTAAAGAATACCTTTTATTTAGTAATATAGCCTGCAGAATAATTAAATTGAGAGCCTCAGTAGCCTCAAGGTATACAATTTGGACTTCCATTTCAGTAGTCCAGATTCAAACACCACCATGTACCAAAGAGTTTTTCTAACTTAAGTACATTTTCTATTTAAGTTCTTTGTTAAGCTCTATATGACAACAGACTTGCCACCTGTCACATCATAGGACCTAGTATAGTCAGCTAATTGTGGGTGCATATGTACTTTCGCCACTGTTTTGCGGATATGGGTGTGACCATATTTTTTTTAAATCAAATTTTAGGATTAAAATTGTGGTAAGAATATAAATGTTATAAGTAACTAGGATGCTTCTATTTACTAAGTATTAGTTGGTCTCAACACTTACATAGCAAGTATTGATATAGTACTGAAATAAACAATTTTTTTTTTTCTATTTGTCTGGTTATTACTGCATTAAAAATAAATGTTTGGATCAATTTTGGTCAGGCTTCTACTAATTAAATGATAGTCTCTAACTTTAAATATAAGCTATATTTGATCAAAAAAGTAATACAGATAGGGAGATATTTTATTTTGATTAAAATGGTTAATGCTAGTATTTAATTAACATGCACAAAATGTTACAAATAAACTGGGGACTAAATGTTAAAAATATTAACATTTAGTCCCCAAGAAATTAGTTGCGATGCAAAGTAATATCAATGAATATAAATGCTTCAAAGTTACTTATAAACAGTTAAGTTTATTTATAAGAATATAGGTAAAATAAAATAATTTTAAATACATTCTCCATCTCCATTATTGTATACTTATTGAGAGTGTCTTAATTTTATAAGTTTTTATATTTATTCAATGTTAGCAATGGCTTTGCTCCCTTATGAAATTTCTTTTGCTTACCTGTGGTAATTCATTGAAATTGCAAGGTGAAAATAGTCTATTTATGTAAATTATAATATACCCATTTCCATAAACAAAATTATTTAAATTTGTCCCACCTTTTTGAAATGAAAATGGAACATAATCTATGAGATTTTAATAGATATATGTATATATATTTAAGTATGTCTAACAGAGCATATAAGGAAAACTCTTTTTTAATTTGCAGCTTAAAATGTGCTACCAGATTCTCAACTGATAAGATAATGCCAACTATAAACACCAAAGTTATTGAATTTATTTTTTCTCAATATCTCAACTTGTCTATCAGAGCACTGTACCAAATATGTATCAATAAAAAGATAGGCAGTAATATATGCACAAGTTAGTTAATACTTCTATTGGCCAATTGTTTCAAATGTATTAGGGAGAATTGTTGCATATATTTTTGTCCTAAGAAAGTATTTGTATGTGGGTACATAGTCAGTCAGCAGTCAGTTTAGTATTAATAATTTTAATGATGTAATGGTTACCAGTGAATCAGGCTAACATAAAATGTATTCTGATTTTAGAGCACTATAACACATTTTTATGGCAAGATGATTCATATTTATATGATCTAATAATATAAATAAGGAAGGTGTGTTCATTTGCAGTATGTTGTTATTTATTTGTTAAAAATTTCCTATTATTACTAAATAAAATATAATTTTGCGCTAACTTCCATTTTATAATATTTAAAGTTAAATAAGATATGAACTTATCTTAAAAATAAAAAAGTGTTTTTTAGTGTGCATGTAGTAAATATGAATATTTTTTGGATGTTGTATTTACATTAAAAAGTAATTTACATTCATAAAATATGTATTAAAAGAGTGAAGATTGAAAGTCACTACTTGGATTTTTGCGTGTCTAATTTTTAAAACATGAAAGCAATATATTACTTACCTAGGACGATTGTGCATGTAGTACTGTCCTCCAAAAATGAATGCCATGTAGACTCCCACATAATAGAATGATACCGTCCAGTTTTCAGTCATCCATTTTCGGTAATTATGATGAATGAAGTGATTTTCGAATTCGAAAATGTATGAATAATTTGGTGTAATGTCCAGATTATACGCTGTTGACTCCATTTGCATATTTTAAATTTAGCGTAAAGTCTTACTAAGAAGAATTACTTGAAATTTCACACGGTTGCAGTCCTCTAATGATAGAAGGAAATGAAAAGATAGCACTGATAACACCGGTTGTGAATTAACCTATAAAACTCTTAACTATATTACTATGTTTTGCTATATCACAGACGGCAAATTATCAATATTCTTAACGAGAATAAAGGCGTGTTATTTTGTGACACTAAATATAAATATGATGAAGGAATAAAACATTGAGTCTTAAAATTGCGATGACAAGGCGTCGGCCCGAGCCCGCGCTGTATCGTTGGTAACAGCGCTAAGACGAAACGATTAGTGAAAGAAATAGAAATATGAATGAAGTGTAACGTCATCGAGTGCTGCCATGTACATTATTTTTTCCCCTAAATAATATGAATACTTCGGTTCGAATCACGTGTTTTGTTTTTTTTTTATATTCACAATGATAAGTTTAATTGTTTAAAAGTATTGTAATTAACAATATAAAAAATACCTGTTTCGTTACCTTTGTAAAACTTATTGTATCAAAGAATTGTATTATGTATGGGAAGAGCGGTACCTCCTAATACAAGTACTTCAATGTACTTTCCGGGCATCTATGAACTGTGTTCTTTTGACAAGAAAAAATAAAAAAAATGAAATTAAATGGCGTGATTCCAAACTATACCCAAATCGAAATCCACTCTCCACAATAACATATATTTTTCGCGTCAATCGCGGCAGGGATACAAACAGACAAAAATCCAACTGCACATATTTTGTCACCTAGGCATATTTTTTTCATTTCACTCCCCTACAGTTCTATAATATGTGCAGATAGATTTAATATTTAATAATATCAAGTTTGACTCAAGAATGTGAGATTCGCATTTTTGGGTTCTTGTCTTAGTAAAATTATTTTATATAATTTTATTATAATATATTTAATTATTTTATTTTATATAATATAATCACCTCTGTGGTGTAATGGTGCGGCTCCCGCCTGTTAAGACCGTTAGCCGGGTTGGGTCCCGTAGATAGGCAGGTATGTGATAGTTCAATTCCCAGGTGGGGCAACTTTTCTTAAATGTTTTTCAGATTTTTCTGAGTAAGCATTACATTGCTCGGGATCGGGATGTGCCTGAAGTGGCGTTAGGCTTGCCAATTATTATTTCAAGGCCCTAGTACCCTGGCTAATCGTGAGTGTTCTAGTATATTTATTTAGTATATTTACTTTCGAGTCGTTATTTGACTTACTAGCATACCTCTGCCTACCTCTTCGGCGATAATAGGCGTAAAGGTACTTTTTTTTATTATTTTATGTAAATAAAATATCCTACATCATCAATGTTCAAAAATTATCAGTAATCTTACTACCTATAATTATAAATAATAATTATATAAAAAAATAAATATAGGCTAATTATAAATGTAGTAGCTTCTCTCCTATCTATCCTTTGAGCAACAATGCAAGTAATAGTATTTACATTACACCAACAAAGGAAAAATGTTAATATTTTTAGTTAATGTTCTTATTAAAAAATTAAAAGTTTAGCTGTCAATTACTATCATAAGGAAATATTATTTCCAGAAAATCCTTAAATTGTGGGAAATAATTTATATTAACCTTTGCAACATTGAGTCCGTCAGTAGTACCAATCACTTAAATTGTTTAAAAATAGGGTTACCACATGATTCATCGAGACTACTAAACAATCCACTCCGATAGGAGTTAATAAGTAGGTTGTGTCAGCGCACAAAGTAAAATTTACAAAAATATGCCATTTTTGTAAATTTTACTTTTAGTTTTGTGGACTGAACAAAATCAAAACAAGCCGGCCTTGTCTGAGTGAGATGCTCGTCCCAACAAAAATGAGAAAAATGTATAATATTCTAGACAGGTAGTTGTCTCTTTTTTATGGGATAAGACAGCGACCAGACACATAGGTTTTCTGATAGTAAGAAACAACCGTGGCCTACAAACACCATAGATGTTGTAGGTGCGCCGCTGCCCTGTTGTCGGGCTATTAGACCTTATGTACCTACCGTGCCTACCGGCTACCCTATGTTGTTATGACGGCAGGAATAGGTAAGGCATTGGATCCCTACCCGAGCGAATTGATGCACAGCACTCTACCAGCAGTGGTCGTTTTAGTAGTGACCCAGTTTACCTATGCTCGCCTCTTACGAGCTGCCTGATAGGACGGCAGTTAGTCTATTCTACAAAGAGGACACGGACCAACAAGGGAACGGGGGAAGACCTCATAAAAATATTAGAAATTAATGTTTTTAATACGCTTTTATTAGCTTGGGTTGTACGTATGTATGTATGTATGTATGTAGCGGAATCTTTAAGCTTGATT
>DVZL01008959.1:0-10009 GCA_018236625.1 Lasaia peninsularis | reverse complement strand
TCTACTGGACTTACGAGTCGTGGATATACTAGCACACCTCTGCCTACCTCTTCGGGGATAATAGGCGTGAAGGTACGCTACTCTACGTAGGAGGGGTCGATATATCTTTTGGTTGTCGAGAACGAACTTGGATTGCATACAAATCACTAGATGTCACAGTGCCGTTTGAATCGTAAGTTTAAAAATTAAATTTATCCCTTTTCTACGGAAAAGTGATGATGCGGTGATGATGACTATGATGAGCTGAAATGATGATGGTGAAGAAATGTATACATAATATAATCCCCGTTAATTTCGCGTTTCAAGTTGTGACTGTCATTTTGATCATTCATAGTGAAAGTTTCATCATAGCTGTAATTTCTGAACTAAGTATACAATTTACAACTTGAAAAAAAATGCGACATAGTCTGTCTATCTAACAGAAAACAATCAATGAAAACGGACTGCGCGTTTAAGAATTATAGTCAAATTTAGATTTCGAGCATAATATAATATGTGGTAATCATAAGTTAGGGTTCCGTCTCCACCCGCTGGGTTCGAAAACCTACAAATGAACATCTGACAATATCAGATACTGATAGATGTTTGTGTTATGGGTAAAATTATGTAAACAGATAATAGTATAATTTTAAAAATCCATGAAATTTTAATTACCAGCGGAGTTACTGGCGCTCCGTCGTGACACAACTTCAATATTCTGATCATCTGGAGCTGGGCATAATATTTCCGCGACTGTCCTTAGGCATAGCCATCAGCACATGTAGTCTCTTCACATGGGGATTTACATTCATCACTTAATATTAGATATTCCCGTCACACTATTGGCGGCTCCATCGAATATATTATTATACCTATCTAACGAAAAACTATTTTTCGTTACATATTATTTAAATCAACTCTAAATCGTCCCAACAATGACTTCTTTGGCTACATGTGACAGTTCATTAATTTATGAATAATTGTACATTGCCGTATCTGTGCAAAACACTGACTGTATTGAAGATGCAATTATACTAACAAAATAAGTGCACGTAGGTATAGGCCGCGACGTGCACATTATGTTGTTTAGTGGAGCACTTGTTGCTAGAGTTCGTGAACTGTCGTGCTTAGCAGGGGAAATTACCGTCCACGTTCGAGATTGCTCGACGAGTTGACACACAAAACAATATTATAAGGGACGGAGACCGACGGCAGGTAGCCCGTTTGTTGATAATAATACGGTATGCACTTGTGCTTCACGTTTGGTTGAGTGCATAAGTTTGAATGTTGATTACAAATTTAAGATAAAAGTAAAGTTGGTCAAGGCGTGTACATTATCAATCAATTAATGGAAGGAAACCGAATGCCAAGTGCGGACAACTTTTAAAAGTAGGTGTCGTTGTTGCTCAACATATTATAATTTGTTGGCTAAGGATATAAGCACACTGTCTAAATAGTTGGGTTTATTTATTACGTGGATTACTAAAATATGATGCTTTTACAGGAAACCTATGTGTGTGGTGTTAAGTTTCCGTGAACAACACAACTTTCGAAGTTCACAAGACAACTTTTCTAAGTACTTAGAGTGGTTTGCAATTGTGATCACTTTGTAGCCTACCTGACCTTGAGGCACGGTGCAATTAACCGTGGTCCAAGAGGGATGCTTTGCTGGAACACAGCGGCAGTAAGGCAGGTCGCACACTTTATATTGTTGTTCGGCTCCGAGCCCACAGGCCAACACCGCTGCGAGCACGAGACAGGCGGACAACGGCGACATGGTGCCGCGCACGAGCGCGAACAACCGCGCGCTACGAGCGTCATGCACAGACTGGGTGACTGGCGAGTAGCGTACCGGCTCCGCGACCGCTCTCACACAACTACTTGTTGCTGTTCGACGTACTACTGTCTTTACCCTTAGTGATGTCATTTTTTTAAATTGGCGCCAATTATCGAAATCGATAATTAAATTTCATTAGCATTATTGCTCCTTCTTAATATTTGCTAAATGAAACATAACGAACACTTAATGTGATATTCATAATTGATACTACCTCAGAGAACAATAATTAAACTATTTAAAGAACTAATACATACATTCAAATAATTTTAATAGACCCAAGACTACTTTATTGAATTCCTTTTATGTTAATTAATTTCTTTCCTTCTTTTTTTAAGTACCTATTAAAGATGTTCTTTTTTTTCATTTTTAGGGTTTTACCTTGTGGGTAAAAACGATACCCTAATTACTAACGGTATAAGGTACTAAGAATCCGCCGTCCTTCCGCCTGTCTCCCATATATAAACGTCATATTTTGCGGAACAACTAAGTTTTCTCGAAAAATAAAATAGATGCCATTATTATCAAGGCACACCTGCATTATCTACGATGTCTGCTATATTCATATAAAAAACAGGATCGTGCACACATATAAGTACAAAAGCCTGTTACCCTATAGGTTTATTGCACAAGCTTTTACATATTATAACTATAATAAACTTATTTTTTTCAACATTTATTAGTACCAATTAAAAGAGCACTACAAAGGTAGTAATATTTTTTACTACCTACCTACCTATTATAGTAAACCACTAGACCAGATAGGCTCGGTTAATATCCTCTAATAAGTAATAAGGATAAATAATTAAAGTCGTTTATATACCTAATTGGGATTATGTTAGTTTTATCTGAATTTATTTTGCTAGTAAAGGAGAGAACAAATAAAATATACGTCATCGTCGTTATTGTTGTTGTGACAGAGTACAATTATTAATTAACAGATCAATATTAGGCCTAGAAGTCATAAGTAATAGAATGTCAAAATAAAATAAATCATTGTCATTTTAAAATTAATTATCTTTACATAAAATATTAATTATATTGATATGTGAATATATTTATTACTATATTTATCTAACTTGTCACATATTTTGTTTCAAGAATTAATAAAAAAGTACTTTTAATTAATTCTTGTAACAAAAATAATTCATTTAAATTGTAAAAGACTTGATTGTTCAGCCAGGACTTTAGTTTAAATGTAAATTATAAACAGACAGCTGAAGCCTCATTTTATATTATATTTAATTTATTTGATTCTTATGTTTATTTTAATCCAAATGAACTCTCCGCGGACAAACCCTTGTGAATGCCACTTTGGATATCCAAATAAGTGACTTGCTATGTTATCAATAAGCTACTTTGATTGTTTATAAACAACTTGGTAAATTAATAATAGTTATTATTATCAATAATTATGTGACATGTGTAAATAATGACCGTACCGTCATCTGTACCGTCGTAGTTTTCTTTTGCAGGAAAACGGACGACAAAAGGTAAAAATGGGACTTCGCTGTCCGTCTGTCTATCGAATGAAATATAAGCGAACAAATCAACAAAGACAAATATAATCAGAGCTTAAATGTTGAGCAAGTTATTATAATATTAAGTTTAAGAAGTCGTTATATTATTAAACATCGATATTTATGTTACAATGTTCATGCACGTCACTATAAGTAGTTGCCGTATAGTAGTTCATGTAGAGAGTAGAGGCCAAACGGTCTCAGGTCGCAGCATTCGAGGCGCACACTGAAGTACATACATAATATCCAAATGCTACTCGGTAGAGACAGCCCTTATATAGTGTATAATAATGCGCTCCGTACACAACGGAATCGTTCTTCAAACTATTGACATAAAGCTTTTGATAAATGCTTTGTTGTTTACATCTATTGTTTTTGTTGGTCTTACAATTAACTATCTCAAGTCCTAAAACCATTACACTTTCCATTGAATCGAATTTATATTTGCTTCTACTCATTGTAGTAATAAAAGGACATTTGTTTTAATGATATAAGGCTTTGTAAGCCCTTTGTTAGAGCTAAATACAGCAATAATTGACCGCTTCGTTGGGCGAGTGGCTAGCGTACACGCCTAACCGCATCGACTATCTGCGAGGTTCGGTTTCGATTCCCGACGGAGACAGGCATTTCTGTGATGAACATAGATGTTTGTATTTCCGGGTCTGGATGTTTATTAAATTTATTCTTGTAAGTATTTCTATGTATTAGTATCGTTCGTTGACTAACACACATAACACAAGTATTTAATTTGCTTACTTTGGGGTTAGATCAATTTGTGTAATTTGTCTAGTAATATTATTTATTTATTTATTTATTATTTTATAACTAATATGATTACCTCCAGTTTTTCAGATATTAGAGCTAGATAGGAAGATTGTATCTGTCGAATATTTCTCGAAACTGAACCCATTTTATCAGTAACTCTTTATTGTATCTTTGTATGCAGCTCACAATTCACGCTAATTTAGCTAATTTAGCCTATGTTCATAGGTAGGTTATAGGTTATTTTTTATTCCGTTCACTTTAGGGGGTTTCGTGGTAGAGGGGAAAAAATCTAAATTTGTCTATCAGGAACGTGCAGTTTGATTTTATTTATTCTTTCTTGTGGCATAGTATATTATCCTGACTATGCCGTATTTTTTCCGAGGTGTAAGTTTTATAGTTCAAAAATTACAGCTATAAAAACTCACTATTGTGATCCAAATTTTTTTTTGTAATGGGCAATATTGTAGCTTGTGTATCAGAATAACACACAAACAATAGAAATACATGACATGGACTGTAGCTCGGTAACGTAATTGCTACGGGATTATAGTACACGTGGACAGAGTCGCGGGCAACAACTAGTATCAAATATTTTATATGTTAGATAAAAAGAACAGTTGCTCTAGATACCATCCATACACATAGTATCAGATACGTCCTTGGCAAACACCAATCGGCTGCCATTGTTTGAAATTGTTTTGATAAAGTCGTGTCTCCTACGACTCTTTACCGCTTGTAGCTTGATACTTAATGAGTCACCCGTAGATATGCCATACATTTATGCTCTGATAGCTTCAAACAATACGTTTCATTTTTCTATACAATAGAAACTGAAATTTGAACTGTATATACACAGTTGTGTGAAATCTCTACCAATAATTTCCAAAATCGCGTACTTCGAATTCTAGTTGGTTCATTTGCGTTGGCTCTCAAGAGATCAAAAATTGATTTCGATCTATTAATTATCATTGAATGTTCGAATATATTATACGACGCACGGTTTCCATAAATTCAAGGACTACACCTTAATTGCTTGATGTAAAGGTCTAGTAGCATTTGTTCAGAACAGTTGGAAATCAGCAGCTTTAGAATCAAAATTTAAATAAGCTGACTACGTCAGATTAGTTTCCTGTTTTTAAGGAAAACGTAATGCTAAACATAATCCTAAAAAAATATTAAACCGTGGATAACACCTGTGCTTTACGCTTGAAAAACCGCAACAAATTGCACAAGAGACTTAAACATCTCCCAATGACCCCATGAGACGTGTGGAATACACTAAACACTAACTTTTTTCGGACATTTATTCGAAACGCTAAGAATAATTAATGTTAGACAAAATTATTGTTATATAATATATACGAAAGTATTAGGTGTGAATAAACAGACATCGACTTCTCTTCTAACCTTAATACCAAATCGAGTTGATTCTCTTAACCAATGCAACGAGTATTTTTCTACTGATGGCAAATCTCTAGCAAGTGAAATTATAAAAAATAATACACAGAGATCGCCTTCTAATTCATTATATTTGAACCCAACCGACTCCTCTGAAATACATTATCTTATTGCTTCTCAAAATACATAGCGCCTTTGGTTTTGACAACCACAAAAAAAAACAATAAAAAAACATGCAATTGTAGATCAATAAGCTAAAAGTAATGTTGACTCAAAATTTCTTTTTATATATGTATTGCATAAGAAGTATTTTTATATTATTTGTTTTTTGTTACTCGTTTGCTCTTTTAGTACGATTAAACATAATTATCCGACTTATCTATAAGTGAAAACTTGTAATTGGCTTTGTTTTTGTTATTATATATGTCATCTATTGTATTAGCTGCAAGTTTTCCAACATTGTTAAAATAAAATAAACAAAAGAAACCTTATGATGGTATATAACGCAGTCTGTAAATCTCTGCTCGCATATGTAATATCAATATGGGGTGGATCAGCTAAAAAATTTTTGGAGCTCAACGTGCAGTACTGAAAGTAATGCTTAAAATTATCTTTTAGACATCAGAAACCTATGTGTTAAGAGTTAGACAATTATTTATATGGAAAGTTAAGTTTTTACACTGACACTTTCTTTCAATCTCATTATTTTTTGACCATCTTTTGCCGCAAGCCCGCGAGCTTTGCTCCACAAACATTGCGGAGGGCACGCATTTCGAACGTGTTATTTATCTTACTTTCATGCTGTTTCTGACAAATCTAACTCTCAATTTTACAAAGTAACGATGGGATATGCACTGAGACTGAAAGGCAAAACGAGTGGAGCAGAATAGCGCAACACTTCGCTTTGAATAAGCAAACCCAGTGGCAATTTCACTCTATTACCTGTTCTCACTCTCCTTTCTGTTCGTGCCGTGTTGTACCTTCCATCTCTGCAAAAAGCACTACCAATATATTATACAGGATGCCCAGGAAAGAATGTAAAACCTCTGAAAGGATGATAGTAGAACTAATGGCAAGCCCAAAAAAAATAATTATAAACCTTACAATGCTAGAAATATGGCACTTTAAAAAAAATATTTTTTTTGTCTGATTTTAATTGTTTTCTCGTAACGAGGTCAAATCTGTTAATATTATAATGATTTCTATGTTTAAATATTTAATATGAGCCGCATCAGTGAATAACTGTCACATAATGTAGCTAACTGGAGTATTTTTCTCAAAAAATAATGTTAAACTATTGTCTTGTGTAAAAAAAAATATGAAAGCAAAAGTGAAGTTATCGGTAGTTAACGACGACTTAAGTTTTTCTACATTTTCTGTTTCTGTAGACAATAAACACCTTTGGAACTTTTAATGATATAATTTATTCTCGGGAAGTATGGCCTAAGAGTTTGAGTGACATTGTAGGTAACATTATCTAATTTTTGTTTACCCATGTTCAGGGCTTCTGCAGCGAGAGAGCATCATATGGTTGATACAGTTATTACAGCTATGCTCGTCGTAGGAATTCCCTTAAACCAACCGATCGGTAAAATAAGCCCAACTACGAAAAAAGCTGTTAAAGAACTTAAAAAATCATTTACCAAATATGAAGCTCAATTAAAAGCACCTCTTCAGTTAGAGATTGCGGAAATGACGCCTGTTTTGAGTAGTGAGTACATACTTAATAAGAACTCTATGTGTACTTATAATAAATTCTCTAGCATAACCTCTGTTTGACGAACTAAGTGGTTATTATACAGCAGTAAGACCATTGAGTGCGTAGGTAGTAGTTGCAGCATTAAGAGCTATGTTTTGGAGCAGCTTGATAAAGCATTTCATTATATAATTTTCCTACTACTTACACCAATAGTAGTTTTCTATCGCACCAGCAAGAATTTATTTGCTATTGTGTTCTTACCAATTGTACAATTAGTTGCTTTACTTGATAATTATTAATATTTATCAAATAAAGCAAGTAATTGTTATAATAATTAGTAATCTTATCATTAGTCGTGGACGAAAGGTGTATTAGATTCATTTTTCATATCATAAAACTTATTTTATGGTATTGTTGTATTGTGCGTAGAAGAGAAAATTCTGTACTTCAAAGATATGAAAAAAGGGTAGTATTTAAACATGTACAGACTACTTTAATTATCCCGTTTACTCAAGGGGGTTCCGTGGGAGAGGGGATAAACCCAAAATCTAAATTTGTCTATAATTCATGAACGTGCAGTCCGATTTTATTTATTAAATTGAACATCGTTTACAGACTGTACCGTAATTTTTTACAAGTTGTAATTTATGTGTATCAGAAATTATAGCCATAACAACTCGCGCTATAAATGGTTGAAATAACAATCTCAAGTTGAAACCCGATATGTACGGGGATCTTTAAATGTATAGATTTCTTTATCATCAGATCACCATAGACTGGATGATATTTAGCCAGCTGGTAATGTATGTTATGAGGTAGGTTAGCTTTTTTAAAGCTTTTATTTAACTTGTAATGTATGTATGTAAGTAGATGTGTATGTTCTTCTAGGGACTCAATTTTGAAGTAGATATATTCAACCGATTGAGTTGAAATGTTGTATGCACGTTTAGCTTGGATGACAATGCACGATAAGGTACGTAGCGTCAGTCTAAATTCAATAAAACGAAGATGGCGGAATATAAAAGTTATTTTTAAAGCACTTCTATAATATAGGTAACAAATGAAAGGGCTCGTTAAGAGCAACTCGAAAAAAAGGTTTTTCTAAAAATTTTTTTTTTATTTAATTGTTTTTGGTTTAATTTTAAAAAGTACCCTTTTTAAACCGTTTACTAAAAGAAAGGGGATAAATTTAAAATCTAAACTATATAATCCAAATTACATTATTTAAAAATGGAACTCATAGGCTGATGGATGAATACATTAAATTACATGTTACTAACAGTTGTTTTTTCACCGTAGTGTCATTTTGAAAATTGCGTGTCTTCATCGTCATGAATATAATCGTGGACATTTTCGTGCATGATTTACTATGATTTTCAGTGTGGCCCAACAGAAAAACAGTGCATTGATCAACTTATACGGCATTTGGAGACGAAGCACCATTCAAAATCACCGTATATCAATGATAAAGTGAACGGTCTTTGCTTACGGGCAAAAGTAAAGAAGGTCGCCCTAAAACGGCTGTTGTATCACAAAACATCGATTCTGTGTGGGAACTAATACTTCAAGATCATCATGTTATATATCGAGAGGTAAAAGAGTCTCTGGGCATGAGTATGACGAGCATTGGATTCCACACAACTTGAGTAGTGATCAAAAGCAGGCTCGTGTCGATTGGTGTAAAAAAGATAAAAATTATAAGTGTGGTGCATCAAAAACTGCTTCAAATGTCTACACAGGTGAGAAACAGTAACAGGTACTAAGCTTATGACCCTAAAACGAAACAAAAGTGTGGGTATACCAAGATGAGTCGAACCCAAAAAAAGTCTTTCGTGCAAAGAGCACATTGAAGCAAATGGTGGCCTGCTTTGTTGGTATAAACGGACACGAGGCTATAGTGCCACTAGAAAATCGTAAAACGATTAATTCTGAATAATACACGACCATTTGTTTGTCAGAAATGTTTGAAAAATAAGAAATAACATCCGCCAATGTAGCATAGTTCTGCATCATGATAATGTTAGGTGTCACAGGTCGGCCGAAACAACTCTGTTTTTGGAAGGTCAAAAGATCGAATTGACAGGTAATCCGCCGTACAGCCCAGATTTTCCACCTAATGATTTCTATTTATTTTCAAACATGTAAACTAAATTAAGGGGTCATTGTTTCGACCTGCAGAGAGGCCGTTGATGCGTTCAAAATGCACGTTTTAAAGATACCTCAATCGGAATGAAAAAAGCGCTACGAAAATTGGTTTCAACGTATGCAGAAGAACCATTTTAAATGACACTTGTTTGTTTTTTTTTGTTTCGGATCCGCAAGTAGTAGTCCTCGTGGAACATAGTTTACAGATGGTTTTTTTTTATATAGAAATACTAATTTTTGCTCGTTGTTTCTATGTAACATGACATAGATTATAACGCGATAACGTAGTTGATGCGGTAAATGACGTGCTACGCCACAACCATCTGATCACCGCCCGGGGAGCAGGCTACCGAGAGTCTACCAGCCGTGCTACGGACGGCGTGGCCATGGTTGTCGGCCGCATCCGCGATCTGGGGCTGACGGTGGCGCTTGAAAAGTCCGAGGCCCTGTGCTTTCACGGGCTGACGCCGCCGGGAGCCGACATCGTGGTTAGCGGCATCCGGATCGAGGTGAAGCCCGATATGAGGTATCTCGGGCTCATCCTTGATAGCCGCTGGAACTTCCGCGCGCATTTCCGTTGCCTGGTCCCCTGTCTGATGGGGGCGGCCGTCGCTCTTGGGCGGTTGCTTCCCAATATCGGGGGACCGAGTGTGGCATGCCGCCGCC